>JAMZAV010004059.1:0-56802 GCA_024449915.1 Sweltsa coloradensis
TAGGCCTAGCCTAGCGGCTAGTATTTGGCCTCAGCCTAGATCTAGGGCCTAAGCCCCTACTAGCCTAGCCTGCCAAAGTGGGCCTAGGAGGCCTCTCCTCTAGCCTGCCAAAGGATATGCCCACCTAGGCCTAATTAAATATGTTAAACTTTAAACTCTTGCTGAGGGCCAAGAGTCCATACCAATCTAAATACAGAACATAAAAATATAATTGCAATTCGCTAGGTTAGCTACATACCTCACTCAATCTGGAGCTGTCAATGCTGTCCATCACGCCTGCAATTTGAGACCCATTTAGCTCTTCTTCTCGGAAAAGAAGGAAATCTAAATAGTCTAACACCTTCCCTGGAGCTTTCCGAACAATTTGGTGCTACACACCCCGTCATTTGAATGAGAGAATATGCTCAAATATAAATAAAAACACAACACCAAATACAACGCAGAGTAGTGGGCGCCATGACGAAACTAGGTGGTTTGTGATCCAAGATGGCTTCTAATTTCGCGTCTGGATGACCTTACTTTACGGCTTCGTAAGATCTCCGCTAGGAGTAGATACAGGGGACCTTGCGTATGACTATGAGGCAATTTAAGAATTGTCACGCCAAGGTCTGCTTGATTCTCCTAGCGGAGAGTCGGTGTACCGACGAACCTAGAAGGTTAGGTCATCGCAGTCCGTTCCAATCACGTTTCTAATGGGGCGGCCATGTTGTCTCCCGGCTAGAGCAATTTCGGCGCGAATTCAAACACAATGCACGGTCTTCGAGCGCCGTGAATCAGTCATATTATGCATATCCCAAAGACATGCGATCATATTATTGATTTATTATTAATAATTTGAATCCAAATTAGGATTATAAAACTTTATTATTATTATTATTATTATTATTATTATTATTATTATTATTATTATTATTATTATTATTATTATTATTATTATTATTATTATCTTATTTTTCTTCTTTTCTGCTCTCCTTTGCACCACCGAGCTCATCTCGAGCCAAGATGATGTGAGAGTGCACCTAGCGTGGGGACCCAACGGTGGTGGGGAACGACAGAACTCAGAGGCTGAGGACCTTTCGCACGATGTTGCTTGTACCAAGGATTGCAGCCTTCTGCATGACACGAACGTGCTTGTCCTTCAGATGGAGCTTCTCCTTTGCCGCTGACCACTCCTTGGTGACCAAACCGTTGACGGAGACGACGACAGGAACGATTTCAACGGACCTCAGCTTGTATATGTCCTTGAGCTCTACAGCGAGCGGCTGGTATTTTCGCCTCTTATTGGCTATTGTGCTGACCACATGGCCATCTGAGGGGATGGCGATGTCAATGATGGTTGCCGTTTGAGCTTTTTTGTCAAACAAAACCAAGTCTGGCCTATTTGCCTCGACCGCCCTGTCTGTGACGATGACAGAGTCCCACAGCAGCTTAGCGTTTTGGTTGCGTAGGACTTTGCCTCGGGCCTACACTTGTAGTAGGGTCTTTCCTCGTCCACGAGGCCGTGCTCCTTAGCCAGTGCTTGGGTACCACTTTGGCCACTGCGTTATGGCGCTCAACATACTCCTTAGGCGCTAACTCAGAGCATCCACTTGTGATGTGCTGGATGGTCTCGCTGGCCTTCTTGCAGAGACGGCAGCAATCTTGGACGTCGTTTTTGAGAATGTATCGCTCGTAGTTCTTATTATTATTATTATTATTATTATTATTGTTATTATTACATAATATAAATATTATGAAAAATTATCAAAACTTTTTCACAGAATAATATGCAAATCTAAATTCATAAAAAAACAGTGTAAGAAGTGAACATATGGCTGAATCAAAAAGTGAATCAGTGATTTGTCGTTAGAATTAATTAATTAGAGATTATAATTATAAGAAAGCATTCATTTAAATTTAAATAAACTCTAAATATTATATTTTATTAAATTTAAAATAAACATGTATTCATTGTCAAAACTTAACATCTAATTTTGCAAGGAGAGAGATTATTATTCAATATATCCCAGGGTTGTTACGATGGATCCCAGGGCTGTTTTTTCAGAAATATTCTCCAATAGTTAGGAATAAAGGAAACAAGGTATGATTTTGGATCTAGGTAAAAGAAGGTAGGCGTAGGCCTATACTTAAAAAATATAAATAATATGGTCTACTTTTTGATGAATTTTTAATTTTAATCACACTATTTGGGACCAAACTTCGAATTAAGTTCATTTTGATATCTACCTACTAAAATAAAATAAATAAAATAAATAAATAAATTGTATTTAGAGTACCCACTCAGTTATATCTGATTTTCATTTCAATATAATATAATCTTCTTGGCTTGGAGTAGGATAAGGGTAAATTCTAATAGGCTGTGGGAAATATTTCACTCATATTTGAGCTATAAAAATAATATTAATTTAAAAAAAAAAAAACCCACATAAATCCGTTTTTTTTCGATTAAACCCACCCGGGCTGGGCTTTTTCTATAAAAACCTGGATTTTTTAAAACCCTGACAGGGCCGTGTTTAGGTAGTGAACGGCCTTAAGGAAATTAAATTTTGCCGACGCCCCCCCCCCTCCAACTTTATACAACTTAAATAAAGTTTAGGTAACAGTTTTCATTTTTAAATTTTTCTTTAGAGACCTATCACGGGGACAAGTAGCACCTTCTCTGCAACAAAGTTTGTCTGTCTCAGGAGCTGCAGCAGCAAGATTCCTAATTTACGAACCCCTAACAAAACTAGTACGGGATCGGGATAAAAAACTAAAAAAAGACTAATATTAAGCCGTGCGAAGGACTGGCAGGTGAATTTTTTGCAAATTTTTACTTTTAAAAGTTCCAAAACACTCTTTAAAATATAAAATTACATAATACTGCCGAGAAAATTGTTACTAACTTATTTTCATACAAAAAGTATTTTAATTTTTTAATTTTTAGTTCTGTGAAAAACTGTCGAAATTTGCCCTAGGACCTAAGTGGCGAAAAGCCGCCCCCCTAAACTTTGCCGCCCTAGGCAGCTGCCTAGGTTGCCTAGACCAAAACGCCCAACTGACCCAGATATGTATGGTCCCAATTGTAGAAGACCTGAGAAAAAGAGGGGAAATTATACCAAAGGATTTTAATCCAAATTGTATTAATTAAGATTTATTACAGTGGCATTAACACCATGAATAATTTAGCATTTTTAAAAATTTTGTTTTAAATACCAGCCCCACCCTAATTAAATTATTGTGCACTAATATTTTATATTATAGCAATATAAATTGAACAATTGGGCACTATATGCTACGTTTGGGCCTTTGAAACCTAGTATTATTTAGAAACATAAAATTTGTATCATACTCTTAAATAATGGGTTCCAGTTTAAATCAAAAAACTATATGAACACCTACATTTATGTTGATAGTAGGGTACTTTCTCTCAAATGGGTAGGCCTACATTTGAATATAAACGTTGGCGCCCACTGATCTCGCCTCGAGTTTCGTAGTCATTTGGCTTTTATGCGAGGAGATTTCGGAAATCTAAACATTCTAGTTCCATTTCAAGAATGTCTAGAACTTAACAGCTGCACACTCCGTCATGGTTTGCTGGTAAAAACTAGTAACGTAGTCTGTAGTACGGCATGTTTAACATGGTTCACCTTTCAAAGCGCTGGATATTTGGCTCCACAATGGCTTCTAAATCCACCTTGCGACGACCTACCTTAGTGAGTTAGACGAACCTCCGCAAGAGCGGAGATCAAGCGGACCTTGTGTCACGCATAAGTAGTATCTAGGAGGCAGTGCATTCACCAACGAAAACGTTATCAACATAGGTTGCGTTCCGTAGAAGCGACCGGTCGACCACACTGGTCGTCGATAGGTCGTGACGTCACCCGCCGTTGGTCGCTTTGGTCGCGACCTTCAACGGAACACTTCCGAACTAGAAAACGTTCGAATTTTGCCAGCGGGAAAATGGCGATGGAACGGCAAGAGAGGCTGCTATTAATTAATTGTGACAAATACGACTGCCAGGCAATGTGTAGTCTGTGTATGATCTAGGCCCAAAAAAATATTTGGAATATTATGCCCTCTCGGCCCCAGGCCTAGGCCAGGAATTTGGAACAACCCTCGAAACCCGCTTAGGCCTCCCAGTAAACACGAGTACGTACTGAGGAGCTCCTAGCAACGTGATTTTTTTATCCTAGTAGGAGGCATAAGGATATCCTAGATCCCATTATTACTACATACTCAGGATGTGCTTAATGTCACAGAAAGTTCTCTCCTAAAGAGATCACACCAGGATATCCTTGGTACATCCTTCTAGGAGCAACTAGGAGATCCATCCTGTTGGCAAGATACTGAGGAGGTACTTAGGAGATCCTACACTATACTGAGTATACCTTCAACATCTCCTCAGTCCTTCCTAGTTTAAGATAGTCATCCTATATTTAGGATATCCTAGGAGGTAGGAAAGGCCTCCTACATACAGGCCTAACCCTTAGTTCTATACTATGCATAATAATATGCATATGCACAAAACATTCACCTACTTTATAACTGTAGCTAATTTTAAGGTACCTGTAAGTGTAACCCTATTTTAATTAGGTAGGGGTATGCACAGCGATAAAATAAAAAATTATTGATACTCAATTGAAAAGGTGGCTGTCAAACTAGTATTATAAATTCAAAAATCTGTTAACAAATTAGTAAAATATGTTTTAAAGTATGCTGCCACATTTATCGATAATAAAACATATAAATGATGCCAACGGACAGGTATGAAACAGAGATTTTTTTAGCCTATATGATATTGATCGTGAAATGAAAAAATAATTAACTTATTTATTAGCATATTATTAGCGTTACAAAAATTAAAAGCAAATCTGATAAATACAAAATTTAAAAAAGACTAATTATGTTATAATTTACAAAATATACGATTTCATAATAGTGGTGCACCCCCCACTCCACCGCTATACATACAGATATATAGTGGTCCCCAACGAAAGAATGCAGGTGGCTAGAAATTGTTTTCCCAACATAACAACTTTGTCAATTCTATTCACGCTAGCTCAGCGTGGATCTTGCACACGGAGGAACTCAGTGATCTAGTACAGATAATTTTTGCTAGCGTTGGTAAAAGATATTTCTTTCATACACAAAGGCGACATTCCTTTTACCATGCATTCATTCTACCCCCACCACTACCAAGCATCTACATTCTTTTGTTGGAGCAAGTATACTAGAAAACATACAATTCAATATTTTTATTATTGATTATTGGACGATAATATCGATGAATGGATGCATCCCTAACACTGTAAATCCACCGTGCTTTGTGACCTCTGTGCCCGGGGCTCCTGAGACTGATGGTAGACACTTTAGGTAGACTTACTAGAAACTCGTTATAGTTCTTGGCCTATCTTACCTTTCTTTACCTGATGTAAGTTTGTTTCAAAATTAGGGTACCTGGCCAATACTAGTCATTAGAGGATGAAATTGTGCCCATGAACCAGTGTGCCCGGTGCCCAAAATCGATGTAACTAGCTTTGGAAACAACATTATGGACTCTTGTTTTCTAATTAAAAATTTATAACAGACCCCATAGTAAACAATATTTAATTAGACCCTAATGTGGCAATTATGAGAATAGGGAATATGAAAATCAAACCAAAAAATTAAAAAACACATCTCAGCCATGTATTGATTATTGAACCCGGGTCTTCAGATTGCCAGTAGGATGTTTTGACCACTTAGCTACAGAGAAGGTTAACTTAATAACTTCTGGACTATTGGTGCATTATAGTTGCATTTCCAAAATATGTTATGTCTGCCCAGCTACAGAGCTAGAACATTAGTTAAAAGCCCACTCTATAACAGCCTGGCAATGATAACTGTCAAATTAGGTCGGTACTACTTTAACTGCAAGCTGCGGTACACAATAAATAAATAATGTGCCCCCATAAATGGTGAATTTTAAATAAGTCTAGCGGGAAATTGGGATTAAACACGACCTTACGATTATCCTAGCTAAATGAGGCAAGAGTAGGGAACATGCTGTAACTTGGACATAGTCGACCTTGGACCATTCCAAGATATCTCTGCTATCTTGTGGTAAAAAAATAACTAAAATTTGTATTTTGTCAATTATCCCAAACTAGGTGTCAGACTATGTCCAGCTGGGATGGTGGTGAAAAACCTAGCATCATAAAAAAAAAATTGGTTTTCAACCACTCAAGTAAGAAATTTTGCATGTTACTATTTTGTTTTTGAAAGCCTTAAATGATAATTTATTGCTAAAACACTTTTTTTAAGTCTGAGAACCTGTTTTGATGTATAATTATACCAAATACATAAACAGGCACTTAACCTCAAACAAAATTTGGAGGGAAATCAAAAGCCATGTGCTTGGTTGTACCTTGGGTCCCTTATAGTAATGTACCTTGGACCATGTCCAAGGTACATTTAACTTGGCATTTTCTTTACCATGGTATGTTTTGTTTCTTTAGATAATGCCACGAAGTAAGGGGGCAAGGTGAGGGTGAAAATACCCACTAGGGCTACTGATATAGAAGCAGCTGCAAATAAAGTATTTCTAAAAATGTGTCCGTTCGACGGGCTGCATTAGCTTACAATGTTCCTCGTACCACTTTTCTTCGCCATCTGACTTCTTTCAAAGCATCTGTGCAGATATGTTTGAATACAAGGCAAACAATGCTGTTAAGAAAGAAATTGAGGTGGCTGAGGAACTTGTACTTGTTAAATACTTAAAAACAGCTGCTGCACTACACTATGGGTTGACCATACACGAAGTTAGAAAACTGGCATTCCAATATGCCAAGGCCAACATGAAACATACCCACCATCCGGGGACAAAAACCAAGAGGCGGGAGTCCAGTGGTTTCGTTTTTTTAAGGGGCTACATAAAAGAAGGATCTGTCACTACGAAAACCTGAGGCAACTAGTTTATCCCGCTTAACTAGCTTCAACAAAGCCAATGTACAAACATTCTTTGGCAATTATGAGAGGGTACTTTCCAAACACAAGTTTCCCCCACACCGAGTATGGAATGTTGATGAGACAGGCATTTCAACAGTGCATGTCCCCCCCAAAATAATTTCAGAAAAGGGGGGTAAAACAGGTAGGCAGTATGACTTCGGGTGAACGGGGGTAAATACCACTATGATTGGTGCAATATGTGCTACTGGAAACCACATTCCTCCATTTATGATATTTCCAAGGGTGAACTTAAAACCATACATGATTAAGGGAGCACCTCTTGGTACCTAGGAGCTGCAAACCAATCTGGTTGGTCAAATGAAGATTTATTTGCCCAATGGTTGGAGCTTTTTATTGCTCATACCAAGCCATCCCTGGAGGATCCAATTCTACTTTTTAAGGGACAATCATGATAGCCACCACTGCCCTTAAAGTAATATGTAGAGCTAAAGACGTTTGGCATTATTTTTGCTTACTTTTCCACCGCACACTAGCCAAAAGGGTTCCAACCTTTAAAACAGGACAGTCTTTGGGCCCTTTTTAAAAAACACACTACAACAAAGAATGTAAACCTTGATGCATAAAAAGCCTGGAAAAACCCAAATTTCAATATACGAAGTTGCGGAGTTGGTTGGTGCAGCATTCCCATTAAGCTTTACCACGAGTAACATCCAAAAAGGCTTCGAAGTTTCAGGTATTGTACCATTTAATCCAAATATATTTAATGATGACGTTTTTTTGGGTTCGTACGTAACGATGGGCCCTTTTGTCCAGATGCTGAACAAACGGATGAAACAAACACATCCATGATCAATGTTTGAACCAAAACTTCCAGTGGACCCTATGTCTACAGACCCAGCCCCCAAACAAAAAAACTCTTTCGCCCCAGGACATTCGACCATTTCCCAAAAGCAGCACCAAGAAGGCTAAATCAGCTGGGGGGAAAAGGGGTAAATCAACGATTTTAACTGACACCCCGGAGAAAATGAAATTTCGAAGAGAAACTACGGCTCAAGAGCAATAAAAGTAAGAAGTCCGGCATCTGTAAGGCGTTGATTAAGCCCAAGCCTAAGAAATTTAAAAAAGCAATCACCGAAGACGAACAATTGTCCGACTATGATGAAGATAGGCCTAGGTCTACTCCACTATCCTCCCGCATGTGCAAGTAGTACGATGAAGGACTCGATTATAGATCCGTTTTATGCTCCTTTCAAAGCAGGGAATTGGGTTGTGGTCCAGTACCCAGTAAAGAAAAAGTAACGAGCCGGGAAATGTTGTGTCGGTCAAATCATAAACAGAAACAAGGATGATTCATACAAAGTTACTTTTGTTCGTCACATTGCGGAGTATCGGTTCCGATGGCCAATGCAAGAAGATGTCGATTTCGTCTCCGAAAACATGTTTTTCAAACTTTTAAGTGATCCATCAGTTCACTTTAAAAATGACAGAGTTCTGTGTTTTTTTTTTGACAATTGCTTGAGCAACTTGCAGCTGTACTAAGTTATTAGTGCATTAATTGGCACATTCTGTTTTAGGAACCATAAAAATCAAAATGGTTTTGGCCTAAATAATATTTTTATTCAATTGAACAATATAACTTTACACTCCCACTCTTAAATATGAAGTAACAAGAAAGAAAACATTAAGTATAGGCCTATCCTACAATTTCCTATGGAATTTATGTACATTGGTCCAAGGTACAAATCATATGGGCCAAGGTACATCCCTATGCTGTACCTTGGACCCCCTTTGCACTAATTATTAAAACAGTTAATTTATAGTAATAATTGTAAAGTGTATTATACAATAAAATCAACAAAGTTTGTACAAGGCATGTTCTAGCAAATACAAAAAAATTAACCAGATTTTATCATCTCCTTTCTACAGAAAAAATATAATGTAAAAAGTGGCCCAAGGTACAGCATGTTCCCCTACAATTTAAAGTCACAAGGATTTCAATAGGTTTGTTTGGTTTGCTACACGAACTTACACTTTACACTAGTGTAGGCTCAAAATGTCTAAAAAGCGTTTTCGTATTAAGTGTAAATGTAAAGTGTAGCCGTTGGTTTGACTTCGTGTAGTGTAAAGTGTAGAATTTCTATACGAGCTCTAGGAGGTCGTGTAGGTGTAAAAATTTAGGCCCCCAAAATTTGAAGAGAAACAGCTTTTAAAAAATGATGATGACACATTCTTTCCTTGACAATCCGATATAACTCCTAAAATCAATTAATAGTCTATAATTACGTATTAGAAACTGATTCGAAGTATTTTATTTGTGGCAATATGTTTTGTGATGAGGGCAAATGCGTGGGGTACTTAAATCTTAGGATAAGCACTATTGAGTTTTATTCAAATAGTTTCATCGTTCAGATAGTACACATTCTATATTTGCTCATTTAGTGCCTTAACAGTCTGTTTGTTGTTTTATTAGTTTTTTTAGTTGACAGTTCGATTGAAGGAATCAAATGTAGAGTGGGAGCTTAAAAACGTTTTGGGTACCTGGGGAAAGGTGTTAATTTGATTTCAAGGCCTACACCTACACTACACAAGTTTACACTACACTAGGTTAACCAAACAAACCTAATGGGTACCCGGGTACTCCTTACCTGCCCAGTGTGCGCAGGTATAGTTCCAACTTTTCATTGTCAAACCATGAAATAGTTTATCATTTGCTATTCAATATGCATTAAGTATGTATTGTGTATTAAGTATACTTTGTTAAAATTTAACCCTTGATTAAACCGCTTCAAGGCCGGAGTTAATGGCTTTTCCTTTGTATACAAAAATCAGGCAAGGTTGCTTGCTGTTTTTCTTTTCCAAGTCTGCCCGTCTTAAATATAACAAGTAACCAAAAAAAAGTAGGTACCCGGGTATTTTACATCCCCAGTTCATAAATTTTCAAACAAAATCTGAAATTTGAGTAGGTTTGTTGTTCATTTAACTCTAGCCTACATAGCATATTAGTGGTGACTCAGAGCCGACTCAAACAAACTTGACCAACCGAGCCTGTCCCTTACCGGCCTCGACCAATCACATAGCCGTATCGACGATTGTTTGGAGTCAGGCAGAGGTTTATAAGGGGGCCATGACGTCACACTAAGGTGCAACTAGCTCTAGACAGGTCATTTAAAAAAATAGGCCTAGGCCTACTTAAGTGAAGATAGCATTCTAGAGGCCTCCCTACTTAAGTAGGCCTACTGCTAAATTACAATATAAATTGGGTAGATATATATATCTGGTTAGTACTTTTCATTCAAAACAATATTGGGCGCCAAACCACTTGTATAATACGTATCTAGGTCTTGCTGTATTACCGGGGGAAGGGGGGGGGGGGGGGAAATCTGATTCTGTCTATAAAGAAACCATCCTGGCATTTGGTAGACTTGCCCTTCCCCCCCCCCCCCCCCCATATTGGTATAGTTTTCTTAAATAATGTTAAAAGCCAATTGTTGAATGTATTACCTAAACACAATTTATTTTAAACTAGATACAGATACAATAATAAACAGATGATAAAATGTAGACTTTGATTGATGATGGGGTACTGTAGTATACTACAGTACCCCATGCCTGATTAGTGATTATTAATTACTCAACAATGTAGGCGTACTACATTTACAGACAATGAAAATAATAATCTACGGCATAGGTATTAGGGTAATATTATTTTATTAGGGCCGCCAGTGTAATAATTTCATGTCACTGTCAATAGGTTAAAACATTATTTAGTTACCAGTGTAAAGAACATTATCTATCATACAGATCAGCTAAGTAAGGCACATCTAAAATCAGTCTGCAACTCGGAAGTAAAGAAAACATGGAAGGAGAAAGGCAAGAATAAAGTGTAGAGTGAGCTTGTTTTAACACAAGAAAAAGAAGAAACAATGGAACAACCAAGTATAAAAGAAGTATAATGACAGCACAGTATAGACTGGATGCTAGCCATGATTTACTAGCAAGGCACTTGCATAGAATAGGGTTGATTGAGAGCAGTATAGGCCTATTATGTAAACTTTGTGGGAATGGTACCTATACAGGAAAGGCTAGGCTAGGTACATCTATTCATCTACCTTCAGGTGCAATGTTGAAAGGGTGGGCTAGGCTACTATGAAGGGATGGCTGCATGGATAGGGAGGCACAGCACGGCGATTCTCTTAGGTCCGCGTTAACGTTAAATATCACTTTGGCGTTAATTAACGATAACATTGCGAGTTTAGTTTGTGATTTCATTTTAAAATGTAACGTCACATTTAACGCAATCCAGACCCCTGCCTTTCGCCATGTGTTAAAAAAGATACGAGTTTTTTTTTTTGATTTTCACCTCCACTTCAAATTTCTGAAGCATTGAATAGCCATAATCGTATTTGTAGTGATAGCTATTTAAATAATCAATTTTGGGGTTAATATGTACATAATCAAGAAAAGTAACCACTATACTGCATTCATTAAATATACATATATAGTAATAACATACTGTTAGCGTTTCCGCATCGCGATGTGTTCAGAAAACATCGCGTGGCGGCAAGCTGTGACTACCGCCAAGCCCCAAGAGTGAAGACCCCCTCTCTCGTCCGCCGAGGCTCGGTGAGGAGACACAGGCATCCTCGTCTCAGTGTTTTTACCGTAGTATTCCCTTTTATATATATATATCTATATCGATCTCAAATATCCTAAAACCGGAATCTGTAAGTTGTCTCATCAATATTTAATACGACTCAATATCATTTAAAACTATCGTTCGTGTGATATTATTCATTCTGATCTACCAAAAGCCTACACCGTGGCACGAACCCGAATCCCTTGTCCCGACATCACCACCTCAATATCGGAGGTTGTGTCTAGAAGGGTAGATGAGATTACAATACCTCAATTCCGTCAAGACAGAGTCGATATATTGACTTTAAATAGCCTATCGACTTTATCGACTCATGTTAATTATTCGTCTTCATTCCAGTGTTTTCATTGGCTGAGTGATCGCGATCACACAGCCTTCTCGAGAACATGGCCAAACTAATATAGGCCTACCTAACAGGCGCCGGTCTGCTACAGCTACACCGGTCGAGACGGTTAACGCACCTTACAGTTTTATTTTAGGGAATTGCGCGTTAAATTTTAACGTGGTAGGCCTAGCGTTAAATTTTAACGTGGAAGCGTTAGGCTTAAATTTAAATTTAACTCGGATTATGGAGAATCAGGAGTCCTATTGACATTGGTTGTTGAGACACATGATGACATGAATAATTTGTCAATGTGGGCATAGGATACAAAGAGTTAAGCGTACCAGTGTGGAAAGTGAAAACCCGGCTTCTAAAAATTTTAAGGGCTCATATGTAGGCCTGTAACCAGGGGTCAAAATTAACGCTCGCCCGAGGCTAGTGAAATTTTGGTCGGGCTAGTAAAAATCTCATTTCACTAGCCCGACAGGCGAGTCCTTTTTCCAGAGTTCCCAATTGTCGTTCAAAATATCTTAATATTTTGCACCGATATCCTAACAAGTTCCCAGTAGTTGTGTGCTACCTAGTATGGAAAATCGTTCTGTATTTAAACAAAATCTCTTAATTTAGGGTAGGCCTAACATTATTAATATTATTGTGAAAATTTGTTTCCGGTCACTCCCTAGTTCCCCACACCCACACGTCAAACCCTGCACTGCGAATATTGTGATTTGAGAGTCATTGAGGTTTCCGCGGACACGAGCTTAGGCGCACAGCTTTCTGTTGTTGTTTTTTTCTTCGGGTAAACGGTTTATAACACCGTTATAATATTTCATAGTAACATTAATAAAGAATAAATGAGGGAGAGGAGGAGATGTAAGGAACTACCATGCAGAGATCAAGATTGGAGCAGAAACCCTGGAGGTGGTGGAGAGTTTTGGCTACCTAGGAAGTGAAATAATGGCAAGCGGGAAGATAAAAAAGGAAGTTACCAACAGAATCCAAAAGGCCAGCAACTTCCACCAACTGGTGCGTAAAAGGCCTGGTGTGGGATAGGGAAATACCCATACAGTGCCAGATGACACTAGATACAAGACCTACTTCATACCGATCCTCACATATGCGGGAGAGACCTGGACTATGGGGGACCGAAAAGATTAATTAGACAAATTCAGGCGGCGGAGATGAGATTCCTGAGGAGCACAGTGGGCAAGACAAGAAGAGATAGAATTAGAAATACGAACACCAGAGAGATGCTTGGGGTGGAGAAAATAGGTGACAGGATGGGAAGGACACGTCTGAGATGGTTTGGGCATATGAAACGAATGACGAAAGAGAGGATGCCCAGGAGAATGTATGAGAAAAGGATCGAAGGAAGAAGAAGACGGGGGAGACCATGGAAGAGATGGAAGGAGACCATAGCAAGAGACCTACATACTAGAGGAGAGAGCTGGGAGAATGTAGCAGAGACTCGATTGTGGGAGGATAGAAAGAAGTGGAAGAATTTGGTCGCGAAACCCAAGCTAACCCTGCCAGAAGCAGGAAACGGCAATGGATAATGATGTTGAAATGAATGATATCCAGTGCTCGTATTCCTAAATTAATTACTTAATTGATTTTGAATAAAAAATTGGTGAAATCATTGTAATTTACTACATTTTGATCAACTCCGGGAATTTATTCCAAGTGTACAGATTTTTTAACGCAAATTTGCAAACTGGATATCAACGTTTAACTTTAAATCGATGTGAACGTGCTGGTTAATTTGGTTTTATCGTAAGATAAACGGTTTTGTGGGAAGATCCAGAATTGAAATTTCCTATTTTTCACGTTTTGGACTTATGTCTCGCAATGGATCATTATTGCTTATTTTTGTCAACCTAGTGCAAATATCAATATAAAAGTACTTTATTAACATTCATGCAAAATTTAGTAAAGATATTACCAACTGTTCAGCAGAAATAATCAATACCTGTGTGCGCGCATTTGAGTTGGGCCAAACATTCATGCGTATGATCGTTTTATATCAATATGATTACCTATTTGATAGTAGGGATGACTTCGGGTCGAAAAATCCGGAACCGGATCCACCCTCGCCGGATCCGGTTCGGAACCGGTTCCAACACATATTTTTCTTTCTCAATTTTCGTAAATTTGAATCTGCGCGGGCTAATTTCGATTGAAAACATGGGCGGGGCGATAATCGATTCGAATTTCGATAGGGGGCGGAGCCGTGTCCCAGACATTGTAGGAAATGCTTAGTGAGAACAGTTGAACAAACAATGGCCTACAAGATTGTTTGCTTTCGATTTTGTTTATAAAGTTTAGATTATGTGATCAAAAAGTGAAAAATAGAATTAGTATATGATTAAAATGTTATTAACAAGTTCTGCAATGTTATTATAACACAACACATGGGCCTAGGCGAAGCCTAGGTCAAAATTGTGACGCAACATTCATAGGGCCTAGGCGTAGACCTAAGAATTTTGCAACCACGGGTGTTTCTGGCTCATTTATTCTCGTCTGTGCCTAGGCCCTTGGCAACTTTTAGGTTAAAAATAGAACCGGTTCCGAAAAAGGGGAACCGGATCGTAATGGAACCGGTTACGAACCGGTTTCCGGGTACCCGAAGTCATCCCTATTTGATAGTGGGCTAGTAAAAATGCTCTCGGGATAGAGGACTATTGTTGCCATTAGCCTGAAGGGCTAGTAGCAAAAAAAGTTAATTTTGACCCCTGCCTGTAACAGCTAGCACATATAAGGCTTAGAGACCTAGGCCTACGTGCCCTAAATTATTGTGAACTTAATACTAAAATCATAAGCAGACACTCAAAAGCCTTGGCCAAGCCCGATTCCATGTTGTTGGATGTTCACTTCAATTGGAGAAGCACTGTCTCGTTGACTCCAATATGAGTTTACTAAGGGGGTTGCAGATAGGCCTACCTGGAAATAAAGAAATTGCCAGTAGGCCTAATTAAAGATCGAATTAAGAAATAACTCAGATACCTACCAGACTTACCGTCAACCGGGGCTACTTTATACCAATTCGTACTTCAAACTGGGATTATATTTGATACATTGCATGAAATACAAAAAAAGCATCAAAGTAACCACAATTGTTCAATAGCCAGGGTTGGGTCAGTAGAATATTAGGCCTACGCGTAGAAAATGCGTATTCTACGCCTAATGTAGAATATTGCAAAAATTACATATTCTACACGTAGAATATCATATTTGCATGTTCTGTTAAATAGGCCTAAGTGATTTGAGTATGATTAGGTATTTTTTTAATTTTTATCATAATTTTCTTTAACATGTAAGTTATTTACAATTATGACCTACGTGTAACGTTGTAACGTTTTGCCAAATTTTGCCAAGAAATTGCCCGTTGGTCCTCAACAGAAGCCTATAAAATGCATGCTACAGTTCTTAAGTTGATAGAGCACATTAGTACAGCTAACTATAAAAAAATTGAAGTCCATTATTTAGGAGTAACATTTTGAAACTATTCTACAAACAATACAGAAAAATATTGCAGTAGAGTAGCCCCAGGAAAATAAAGTAGCCCCAGCTGACGGTAGTTTGTTTTGTTCCAATATTGACATATCATAATTTAGGCTATGTAGCTGAGTGAGACATGAAATATGACAACACTAGATGAGAGCCTCGTGCAAGTTGTGAACATGAAGTTTTTGGGTCTTATGAATAGGGAAATAGAATTTTTGGAACTTTTTCGGTTGGTATGGACCGGTTTTACAAAACTACTTGCGTTAGGTTAGCCGAACTTTCAGCTGGTTACCCTGCCCCGCCCTAGTTCTAGGATATAGGCCCTAATCGATAAGAGCGCACCCGAAATCCTTTTCGTTACAAAACTACTTAGGCCTACCGGTATTTGTTTTTCAGTGTTTTTATTGAAAATAAAAACAGTGTTAAAAAACCGGTCCATACCAACCGAAAAAGTATGTACCCTACCCAATTATTGTAGGGGGATTGAGCGGTAGTATCTCCCGTACAAATATAGGGCCTAGGCCTAGCCGACTACGCAATGGTTCCTAAGTGACCTGTGTCAAAATCAGCTGAACTTGTGCTGGCCAGATGCCATATTTAAGCTTGGTCTTCAACGGGAACGTAACGCTATGTCCCTAGGCGTACAATGGGTTAGGCCTAGCTGGCCACACCTAGCCTAGGTGCATAGGTCTAGCTGTAGTAGGGGCCTAGGCCTAGCCCGTGTTCTGGGCCATGAAGCAAATAAATTTAGAAAAATATTTTCAAGATGGGCTTGGCCCTAATGGGGTTGTTGTGAACTAGGCTAGCTAGGCCTAGCCTATGCATATTAGCACAGACCTAGGTCTAGGTCTAGGCTTTGTCTAGGACCAGCATCCATTTGGGCCTAGGGCCTAATCTTTGTGTAGGCCTAGGGTATCTAATAGGCCCGGATCCCTCAAATTCAATGGTCTAATCACAGATAATAGACTAGAGTAGGCCTAGGCTTACGTGGTCTCATCGTTCCCGGTGAGTTAGGTTAAGGTTAGGCGCGCCAAGCTTGTGTGTTAAATATCCCTTTGGAAGCCTAGGCCCTAGGCAATTTGAGATTAATAGAAATTGACACTTACTTAAAATATAGATAACATCGTCTGACGAACAAGTTCAAGCGTTGAATCTTGAAAGAGAAGTCGGCCTCATGGAGAAGTTCTTTGAGAGTTCATCACTTGTTGATATTATGGCAGCCATTTTTTCTGTTTTTGCGTAGTGTTCAAATCAGCTATTAATCTACTGTTGTTAAATATTAAACTATTGAAATTTGTTGATAATTAAACATCACATCATTTTAAAATAATAAAAATGTTTAAAATTTAAGTATAAATAAAGGAACAGAATATAAAATACTGTTTTCATTTTGCATAAGATATTCCGTCAGTTGACTCTGAAGAATTAAAAACGGCGGTTTTATTTGACCATAAAATTTTCAGTTTTTTCCGGTATGTGGTTAATAGCATCGGTTCGGTATCATATCTCACACCATTAATTAAAAAAGGCTATTCTTTAATCAATGCTAATACTAACGTTAATAAATAATCACTATCTAGTATGTTTATTCCTAAATTAATTAATTGATTTTGAATAAAACACTCGGAAAATCTCCGTAATTTTGGTGATTTCCGGAAATTTATTCAATGTGTACAGATTTTTTAGCACAAATTTACATACTGGATATCAACGTTTAAATCAATGTGAACGCGCAGGTTAATTTCGTAAATCCATGTTCTGTATTAATTTTCCCATTTTTTACGTTTGGACCTTATGTCTCGCAATGGATCTTTATGGCTTTGTGGCTTTCAATAGAAAAGTACTTTATTACCATTATTGCAAAATTTGGTAATGATATTACCGGTACATTATCACCCTTTCAGCAGAAATCATCAACACCACAGAGTGCGTGCGTTTGAGTTAGGACAAGCTCAGCGCCACCTCATAATGTCCTTTTTATTAAATATATAATGACAATGTTAATGTATGAGTTCAATTTTTATGTTCTGTTGTAATGTGGCCACAAAATATACTAATAAAAATGAGAAAATATACTCAATTTCACCCAAAATTTAGTATACTAAAATTACAATTTACAGTGTTTATTTTAGTAGGTAACTTACGATGGTTTTAGTATTAATTGTTATTAATTTTAAAACATTCGTAGAGCCCCGCAGAAATTGGATGAGCGTAGCAAGCGAAGCGAAGATTCCATTTCACTACACTGGAGAAAAAAATAACGGAATGCTTTTTTTCTGTTTTTTTTTGTATTTTTGTGTGTTCGTTAACACGATTCCGGCTAAACCGATACTTCAATTTCAATGAAATTTTCTGGAGACCTATGAAATCTCTGAACTTAGAATTGCACGGTTCGAAAAATTGATCGAAAAATTATTTCTCATGAAAATTGCAATTTTACGATTTTTTTCGATTTTCTTGTTTTTTCTGTTTGTATTTTTGTGTGTTTGTTAACACGATTCCGGCTAAACCGATACTCCAATTGCGATGAAATTTTATGGAGGCCTTCGAAATCTCTGAACTTAAACCTGCCACGTTTTTGGGTACCGTACAATCGAAGAAATATTTCTCATGAATATCACTTTTACGATTTTTTTTAAAATTTAGTGCGATATTTTCGTGACATTTGGGCCGATTCTGACCAGACGGGTGCCCCACCCGTTCCACAACGTTCATATTTTACATGAACATTAAGGTTATGGTGATGTATTGCTTTCTGAAAGAAAAATTTGAAAAAGTTAGCTAGAATACATGGAATAAAGGTTTTAATATGAGTTTTTTTTAACAAGTAACAATAGAAACTTGACAACAATCACCTACAATGCATTTATAAAGCACTTGCAAAGGAAAAGTGGTCCTACGCAAACTAAAAACTGGCAAAAACGCTCATCCATCAACGCGGCGGGACTTAAGCGTTTTCCTAGTCCTAAAAAAGCAGAAATAGGAGGTACTGAGTACATCCAAGTTTAGGATATCCTAGGACAACCTCCTATATCACATTTTAGGATATGATTGGAATTCTAGGCCCCAATTTCTCCTGTTTTAGGAGATTGTGAGGAGGGACTCGCAACGTAGCTTAGGAGAATCCTATTTTTAGGACAACCATCCTAGCTTAGGATGACACATCTACTTCGTAGGAGGTTGTTAGGAAGGATCTAGTACATACTTTAAGGATATCCTGAATCGATCACAGCATCTCCTACTTTGATTTCTCCTGAGGATATCCTGTGTTTACTGGGCTAGGCCTACTAGTAAAACAAGCACAGAAAATACACGAAAGCCTAAGCCTACCTCCACGTATGCTTGACATGTTCTCTAAGCATACCAATCGAGACTTTACAGCTCAATCAGTTGATCTACGTATGAGTAAACAGCAAAATACACATCAGCAGACATATATTTCAAAAATGGCGCCCTACTTCAATGAAACGACCACTACGCCCACCTCAGAACGTTGGGCGTTGTGGTCGTGACCACTGGTCGCCCAGAATATTAACGGTACGCTAGGCAATGGGTCGAGTGGTCGCCCAATCTGATTTACGGAACGATATAATAGACGACCGGTCGACCGGTCGCTTCTACGGAACGCAACCATAAAACCACAGTATAACCCATCTCTTACAGTAGCGAGACTTGCTAGCAAAACACGCTGATAAACCGACACGCGCGCCCCTAGCCAAGGTACGAGCACTAAAGTGAACTAACGATGACAGTGCCACGGCAGTGACTTTTTGATCTGAATTGAAAACGATGTCATTTTTTGCACTATTATGACGTGATAATACTGCTACAGCTGGATATGAGCTGGATATAAGTTTCGTCTGACGTTATTATTTTTTTTTACTGATTATAATATGATGACATACATATTATTATGTATGTCGTTTTCAAAGAAAGCCTACGGCCTAGAGCCTAGCCTAGGCCCTAGGCTAGGCCTAGGCACCAAGTATTAGTGATGTATGTTATAATGGTTGATACATAATATTACAATTACCATCATTACTTGCAGTTGTTTTGACTGCAATTTAAATAGCCTAGGCTAGGCCTAGCCCTTGCAAAATATGATTAGCTTCACATTCTTCGGCATTCGTCAATTGTTTGTTGTTTACATTTTTAGTTCACTCAAAATGACTCGTACTTTGGCCAGGTCGCGCTAGTGTAGCGGCAAGAAGCTCTATCTATACATGTTGCTACGTAGGTTACCTACACGGAGAGCGGTAGAGATATTATCGCTTTCCTGACTGAGCGCACCGCCGCCCACGATTTGTATGTTGTAAAGCAGAAAAGCACTGACTTTTAGATGGCGGATGCTTTTAGTTCACTCAAAATGACTCGTACTTTGGCCAGGTCGCGCTAGTGTATCGGCGGTACGCGCAGCCGACCACGACAGCAAATCACTCTGCAGGCAGTGCATTGAAGTCTCGCTACTGTAAGAGATTGTTATACTGTGATAAAACACTTATTAAAGGACCAATCAAGGAATTTATCAACATTGCCTCGAATACAAATATTCGCAGACGAACTCCAATGTTGAATTTTTTCATCCATTTGATTGTATTTAGTACAACGATATTGATATTTTAAGGTAACAGCAAAAACGATCGAACCTTATTCATAGGATATTAACGCATTATGTCGCATTAAAATTTGAAGACAACATCGTTGAATAATGAAAAAGTAACTGTCTTGTTAAAAGCATTATATTATTTGCAAAGTTTGACGCATACGTTCTTTCTTTTACATTTCGGATAGGGATAGGCCTACGTATCAAGTTTTGCTCATGTTTCATTAATTAATAGCAATAAAATACGCAAAGAACGTGTATAAGAATAATAACTGGAGAATGATGTGTACTTGATTAAATCTATTTATTCGTGCAAAGTCTACAAATAAATGTGCGAACATTTGCGTTTATACTTATAATAAAACATCTGACATCTGCTCGTTACTGGACAGAGAGGTTGAATATTAATGGCTCTACCATCAACAGCAATGCCTCGCCTTTTCGCGCCCGGCAGTACACATTGATACATGCCCGTTACTCGGCTGTGCCGTTGACAGCAGTGCCTCGCCAGTACACGCCCTGCAGGACACATCAGTACATGCCCGTAACTCGGCAGTGCTTCTGACAGCAGTGCCTCGCCAGTACACGCCCGCAGGACACATTGATACATGCCCGTTACTCGGCAGTGCCGTTGACAGCAGTGCCTCGCCAGTACTTGCCCTGCAGGACACATCAGTACATGCCCGTTACTCGGCAGTGCCGTTGACAGCAGTGCCTCGCCAGTACACGCCCTGCAGAATACGTTGATACATGCCCGTTACCCGTCTGTACGGTTGACAGCAGTGCCTCGCCAGTACGCGCCCTGCAGGATACGTTGATACATGCCCGTAACCCGTCTGTACGGTTGACAGCAGTGCCTCGCCAGTACGCGCCCTGCAGGACACGTTGATACATGCCCGGTACCCGTCTGTACGGTTGACAGCAGTGCCTCGCCAGTACGCGCCCGGTATCGCACGTTGACACATGACCGTGAGTAGATTGTGATATTGGCAGCAGTACCTCGCCAGTACGCGCCCAGCAGGACAAAATGTTACATGCCCGTTACCCGGCACTCCGCCAGCACGAACAGTGCGTGCCCAGACCGTGCCCTGCACCACTGTGTTTGCTGGGTAGCGAGTTATACGTATAAATAATTATATTTATATATACCAAAAAGTGCTATAGTTGCAATACATTGTAATGATTTATAAATATAATTTAAACTATTAAAAGTGCTATAGTTGCAATACATTGTAATGATTTATAAATATAATTTAAACTATTGTATTTACGGTAAAATTAATTAATTATTAACTGTTGTCACTTACGTCGGTTAAGCGTCAGGATACGGGGTAAGTAACAGTAGACACCTTGAGTTGCAGTTTATTTAACACTTAATAACTACGTTGTTAGGTATAACCTAACTTGCCCTAGTCAGGTCAATGTGTGTATAGTCAAGTTGGAGGGAGTATCTAGGAGGCATTGGAATCCCCTTCGGGAGACAGCCTAAGCAAGCGGTGGGAAAAACAGAAGAAGGTGTTATTGGATTGATGATTGTGGTGATTTTAGGAATGGTTTCTTTCTGTATTTTCTGAAGATTAATTTAAATAAATACTGAATAATTATATCAGCATTGATTATTGTTACTTACTACCCCTAGACGTAACAATTGGGGGCTCGTCACTTAATAGTTCTTATTTTTACGTGCATGGTTGTGTGTCGATATGGAATCAAACCCTTTCGTGTCGCCGCGGTTTGACGAGGACGCTGTACCTTTGGACCTAATACAAGCCATGGGAAGGTTTCAGGTAAATAATTCTGACGGATTTGTACGTGCATTGCGAATGGTATGTGAGGCGGAAACTTCATCAGTGCAGGCTACGATGAGTGAATGCACCACTGTTGGCGCGCCTCCCGTTCCGCCACGGTCGCGTTCCACTGTGTCACCAACCTTGCCGTCTGAGGCTGCCGGTGCAAGGTCGTCCGTGCAACCCGAGCTTGCGTCTCCAACGCAGATCAACGCCTATTTGATATCGCAACCAGAGTTTGCTTCACCGTCGCCCATTGCAGATAGTACAGGGTTGCTCACGCATCCCGTGCTCGCGACGTCGCCAAGGGTTTGTGACATTGTTCCTCGAGGACATATAGGGGATACCACGCTTCGTGCCCTCAAAATTGACATACCAATATTTGAAGGGCGTTTGGATGCAAATTCACCGGCTGAATTTCTTCAGCAACTCTCTCGGTACGCTACTGCAGTGCATCGCGATCGGCATTGGCTGTTGCAGGAGATTCTTCCTGTAGCGCTAGTGGGTGATGCGCAACGCTGGTGGATGTCACGTGGGGGATACACCATTTGGGATGGTTTTCAGCAGGATTTCCTCAGGACCTTTGGAGAACCGGATCGCCTACGACGTCTGCGCATGGAACTGGAAACTCGGACACAGCACCCTGATGAAGACCTTGGCTCCTTTGTGCGGGTCATCAGAGCTTACAGCGAGCGTTTAGGATCCACAGAGTCTGAACAGGAGCTAGTGAACAGAGTCTTGGCCCAAGTTACTCCATTTACTCGACATGCATTGCTAGGGAGGAACTTCACATCACTAAGAGACTTAGAGGATGTAGGTCCAGAGATTCAGGATTTGGTTTGGCGTAATTCGTGTTACCGCCCTCCTCCTTTGCCTGATGCCTTCCTTGAACGAGACCTCGCTTTCTACCCCACCAAGCAAACAACTTCAGATGCGTTGTCCAAACGTAAGGCGCTTACACTCCCTCGAGCTCGGTCAAACGAATCCTGCAACCGGTGTGGAGGTAGAGGACACTGGGCTAAGCAAGGCCCCACACCCCGCTCAGATCTAGGCACTATACCTACAACTAACAACCAGGGAAACTACCAGATGTGAGACCTTTACCTGCGAGGTCTTGCATGGAATCAGTAATGCAGGTAAGCCACGTCAAATGTGGAACTCCCATTTTAGATGTAAATATAGGAGATGCTTCTCTCCCCGCACTGATGGACACGGGATCGTGTGTCAGTTTACTAGGGGAGGTGGGTCTACAGGCAGCAGTAGCAGCAGGTGCTAAAGCATGCAATGTTTCGCGTTCATTGTGTTTAGCATCAGGGACTGCAGCAGCTACAGCACAGCTTCGAGTACACATCCGATGGTCCGGAGGTACGCGTCGGCAAAAATTCTTATTCTTGCCTGACCTTGCAGCCACCATTATCCTGGGACGAGACTTTCTCCAAGCAACAGGCATTTCACTGCACATAGCGGAAGGAGGCTGGACAGTTGGTACGTCCATACAGAGGCTGATTCCTTTTGCAAACCAGAGTGTTAATAGTATGGGAGTATCAAGGGATATTGACACTGTCATAGACTCGTTTGGATTGCAACAGTTGTTTCCCCTGACAGCAGCTGAGGATACAGTTATCCAGACTACTGTATCTCCTGTTCGTTTATCTCCTCTTACTTCACACGCGCCATTGCCTGTGGCTTCAGGTCCACGTCGGCAGAAACAGGTTGATGACGTTGTAGCAGCTTGGCATATAGTAGCTCCTATGTTACCAGGATTCACTCGTACATCTCTACAGCAACACCCGGATTTGCAGCAAAACTTGTCCACTGAGGCGCAGTTAGTGCTTGCGCCAATACAAGGTGCTGTTCAACATGATGATACACTGATGATGATAACTGAGGATACAGTTATCCCGACTACTGGCTCTCCTGTTCGTTCATCTCCTCTATCTTCCGGTGCACCATTGCCTGTGGCTTCAGGTCCAGGGCGGCAGAAACAGCTTGATGACGTTGTAGCAGCGTTGCGTATAGTAGCTCCTATGCTACCAGGATTCACTCGTACATCGCTACAGGAACAACCTGAATTGCAGCAAAACTTGTCCACTGAGGCGCAGTTAGTGTTTGCGACAATAGAGGGTGCTGTTCAACATGGTCCTCCGGAAGTGCAAGTTTCCCTGGCTAAAGTCCTTGCAAGATATGCCCATATCTTCACGGCAGTCCCAGGGTTAACTACAAGAATTGAACATACAATTGACACAGGTAATAACAGACCATCCAGATGCAAGTTGCGCCCGGTCAACAACAGCAAAAGGGTGATTCTCGATGGGCTCGTGGATGACCTGTTGGAGCAGGGTATCATACAACCTTCCAGCAGTAGTTGGACCTCTGCTCCAGTTATAGTTAAAAAAAAATCGGGAGGCCACAGACTGGCTGTGGACTACAGACAGGTCAATAAGCGCACTACTGTGCCACTATATCCTATGCCGAATACAGAATGGGTGTTTGCACAATTGGGACGAGCTAAGTGGTTTTCAACCCTAGACTTGTCTCAAGGTTTTCATCAGATATCCGTTTCTCCTGCAGATCGACATAAAACGGCTTTCATATGCCATCGTGGAGTCTTCGAATACCTTCGTATGCCGTTTGGCCTCGCCGGCAGTCCTGCTCGGTTCCAGGAGCTCATGGATAATGTACTACACGACCTCAAGTACAAATGTGTCATGGCTTTTTTGGATGATTTTGTGGTTTTTTCTGAGACAGCAGAACAGCATGTCCGTGACGTGGATGCAGTACTGTCACGCATTGAAGCTGCAAATTTAACAATAAACCCACGAAAAGTTCAGCTGTTTCAGCAGCAACTGGGTTTTCTTGGCCACCTTATTCGTCCCGGAGAATGTGCTCCTGACCCGGAGAAATTGGCTACATTAAAGAACTACCCATCACCAACCACGGTTAAGGAGCTACAGCGTTTCCTTGGTTTTGTTGGGTACTACCGGTCTTTTCTTCCAAATTTTTCCCAAGTGTCCTTGCCACTCACACACCTGTTGCGCAAGAACACGCAATGGCGTTGGGAACAGAGAGAGGCAGCCGCTTTTCGGGCTCTCATGGATGGCCTCATTGATGCCACAGCACTAGCACTTCCCGATCTTAACAAACCATTCAGAGTGGAAACAGATGCCAGTGGTGTTGGTATTGCAGCTGTACTTTTGCAAGAATTCAATAACGTATTCCGCCCCGTAGAATTCATAAGCCGGCAGTTAACAAAGCATGAAGAACATTACACTGTGCAGGAGCTGGAATGCCTGGCGGTTGTTTGGGCTGTTGATAAGTTTCGACCCTATCTGGAGTTTTCACACTTCGACGTCTTTTGTGATCATGCCTCTCTTACGTGGATGTTCAAAACAGAACTTACTTCTAGCCGGGTGAAACGCTGGGTTTAAGGTTGCAAGGTTTCGATTGCACTATACGGTTTCGTAAGGGCCGTGACAACATACCAGCTGATGCACTAAGCAAAGCTCCTTGTGCAGTAGTGCAACAGGATCATGTTCCCTTATTGCCTGAAGCACTGTTCCCTATTTCTATGTCTGACCATCTTCAAAATGTGACTTTTGAAGCTGTCCCATGTGCAAAAGCAGTATTTTCAGTGAATGATCTAGACATAACTGTTCTGAAGGACAAACCTATGCTCATTGGACTTCAGAAAAAGGATGAGGACCTTCGACCTTTAGCACACTTTATGCTCACAGGTGAGTTACCTACAAATGTGCGGCTTGCAGCTTGGGTGCAGACAATGGCTAAAGAAAGTGCATTGGATGAGGAGGGCGTTTTAGTGAGGCGCATTGCTGGACTCCCAGGAACCGAAGAGGGAACTTACAGCAAAACCTGGCTTCCTAAAGTTCTTCGGTCCTTGGTGTTGTCAGCTGAACACAACCACCCATTAAGTGGGCATGGCGGGTTCTTCAGAACTTTAAAAAGGGTACAACGCTCTTTTGTTTGGATGGGGATGCGTCCCGATATTGCTAAATTTGTTCGCTCTTGCAAATCTTGCCAAACTTTGAAGCCTATTCGTCAGAAACCAACAGGCAAAATGGACAGCAGACTTCCTAGTGGCCTCATGGATGAACTCAGCGTTGACCTTGTGGGACCACTTCCGACATCTCAACGCCATTTCAACCACTTATTGGTAATTGTGGACAAATTCACCAAGTACTTGGAGGTATTTCCTATTAAAAACCCTAATACCTCATCTATAGTCCGATGTATGGTGGAAGTATTTACAAGGCATGGGTTCCCCAAGAGCATTTCAAGTGACAATGGAAAGCCATTTGTCAGTGCACTGTGGAAGGGTGTACTGTCTCATATGGGAATCATTGAGAGGCACACAGTCCCCTACCGTCCGGCGGGACAAATGGTAGAACGGTACAATGCGACTCTCAAGGAAACTCTCAAGGCATACTGTGACACACATCGGGATTGGGACTAATGTTTGCCTGAAATACTCTTTGCTCTTCGTACTTCAGTTAGCTCAGTTACTGGGTACTCTCCGGCTTTTTTAGTCTACGGAAGAGAACTTCGAGCTCCATGGTCCCCACAAGATACAGAAGACGGAATAGAAGACAATATCAATTTGCCAGCGGAAACACAACATTTTGCAGCAGACCTGTTAAACCGTCTGACTGATGCTCGGGATTTTGCAGCTGATAGGTCCGGAAAACTGCATGATAGTCAAAAGACAAGATACGACTCCGGACGCAAAGATGTTGAGTTTCGTGTAGGTGACTTGGTGTGGCGAGACCAACACACTCTCAGTGATGCAAGTAAGGGGATTTCGGCAAGCCTAGCTCCAAAACGAGATGGACCATACATGCTTGTGCGAAAGATTGGCAATAACGTGTATGACCTTGTAGACCAGCGAACGGGTAAATCTGCTGGTCATGCAAACATTGACCAACTGCTGCACAATATGGATCCACCTGACTGGGCCCCGATAACTGACTTTCCTCCAGCACCAGTGGTCCGGCCTGCGCCCCCACCCCTTAAAGCTGACCATCCTTACAATCTTCGTCATCGTGTGGTCTGAAGAAAAAGGGGGGGAGAATGTTAGGTATAACCTAACTTGCCCTAGTCAGGTCAATGTGTGTATAGTCAAGTTGGAGGGAGTATCTAGGAGGCATTGGAATCCCCTTCGGGAGACAGCCTAAGCAAGCGGTGGGAAAAACAGAAGAAGGTGTTATTGGATTGTCGATTGTGGTGATTTTAGGAATGGTTTCTTTCTGTATTTTCTGAAGATTAATTTAAATAAATACTGAATAATTATATCAGCATTGATTATTGTTACTTACTACCCCTAGACGTAACAACGTATACAGACTAAGTATTGACGGCAGTCCTAGACGGTGGACTGTTCTGTGGCCATGTTACGGTCTGACTCCTCCTGAGGCAGGGCGTCTAGCCCACCGCCCCCTAAAGAAACATGAAGGCCTAGTTTACAGCCCTCTAAAGGGTAACTACAGCTAACATTCGGCCATCCTACTATTTAATTGTCCTCCATTAGGCCTCTAGTCTACAGTAAATATTAAAATAATTACTTAGGGTAATCATACAATTTAAAGGGTTATTAAAATATTAAGTTACACTATCTTACGTTCAAAACTATGAAAAAAAAATGCAAAGTTTAGGCATGAGACAGTGTAGACATGTCATGTGACAAAATCTTTCAAATACTGTGGACGGACTCGACGTCTCCGGGGTTGTCCCTGGGCATCCGGGACAGCTCGGGGCACGGCAGCGTCTGAGGTGCTCCCCTCAGCCGGATCCTCGGCGGTCCCCTCAGCTGGATCCTCGGCAATCCCTGGTGCATCGGAATCGGTCTCCGTCTCTGGGTCACCCTCGTCTGGGCGATGTCGGCCCCATGGCTTCAGCAGCGAGACATGGGCGGCTGTGGAGTAGAACCTCCCATGTTCTGCAACTTGGAGCTGGTTCACTTGGTAGGTGTCTCTTGAGAGCCGCTTCATCACCACCAAAGGGCCGCGGTACTTTGGTTGCAGCTTAGTTGGCTCTCCCATTTGTGTTGGGACTCGACGCATCATGACGATCTCACCGACGTCATAGTTTGGTGCCTCGCAGTGCTTTTGGTCAAACCGCGCCTTCATCATTTCTTGCTTCCGGGCTGTGGCTTCTCCGATCTCCGTCCTGAGGTCACCTGGCGGCTGCCATCCTCCCGTCGGCTCGACGTTGGTTACGCGCTGCAGGTGACCGTCGTGGAATCGTGGACGGTACCCGTGCAGTAACTCGAAGGCGGTCCTACCGGTGGTCTTGTTCACAGCTGTGTTAAGGTCCCTCTGGCATACGTCCAAACGCGCGTCCCACTTGCGTTCATTATCGCCCGTCATTGACGTAGCAATGACGGGTAAAACGGTGCGATTAACGCGTTCCACCTGGCCGTTCGCGCGGGGATGGCGGGTCGCGTTTAGCGTGTGGACCACTCCTCTCAGTTGGCAGTACTCTGCAAATGACTTAGCTGTGAAGCACGATCCACGGTCGGTGATGATCCGTGCGGGTAAACCCCTTTCCAGGATAAACTTATCAAGGCACTTTATTACATTTTGAGTCGTCACATCTTTCACTGCATACAACAGCACAAACTTCGTTAGGTTACCGATTAAGACCAGGACATATTTATTCTGTCTGGTGCTGGTAACGAATGGTCCCAGGTGGTCAGCGTTCACGATCTCAAACGGTCTTCTCCCAGGAACGATGGGGTTAAGCAGACCGGGCTGCTTACCTGCTGGCACCTTGTTCACCAAACATTCGAAACAGTGAGCGATATGGTGTTTCACATATCTGCGCATGCTTGGGAACCAGTAGTTTTCTTGGAGCTTTGCTATGGTACGGTCAAGTCCGAAGTGTCCCGACAGGTCATGGGCTCGAACTACCAGACTCTTCCGCATTGGTTTAGGGATGACGAATAACAACCGCGTGTCATTCCCAGTCCCAGATGGTGTTTTCTTGTATAGTAGGCCGTTGTGAAGTGCCATGTCGTGAGTGAGCCCCTTTTGGTGCTGGTTCCGCTCGGACATCGGCAACATCATGATATCGATTTTAGTCTTCAATTCCTCGTCCGAACGCTGCAGCAGTAGGACCTGGTCCTCGAGAGACATGGCGACGAGGACATTTAGACGTTCCTCCAATACCTCTTCCAGGGTTTCGCGGTCATCTCCAGTCGGGGCTCGGCTGAGGGCATCAACGTGCGCCATCTTCTCCCCTGGTCGGTGTTTTACCTGGGTGATGTTGAACTCCTGGATCAGATTAAACCACCTAGCTATTTGCGGGTTAACTGTTCGCTTTTCATTCATGTATACCAGTGACTGGCAATCGGTGTGAATCGTGAATGGTATGCCAATCAGGAACTGACGCAGACGGTCCAGCGTCCATACAATCGCGGCCAGTTCTAGGCGGCTTGAATGGTACATCTTCTCGGCGTCCGTTGTCCGCTTGCTAACGCAATACACTAGGTGTTGTTTGCCATCAGGACCCTCCTGCAGTAACATGCCCGCAAGACCCAGGGCACTCGCGTCGGTGTGCACCTCGGTCTTGGCTGCTGGGTTGTACAGTTGGAGTATTGGCGCGGACGTTAGAGCCGTCTTGAGCTTCTGGAAGGCCTCTTCTAGGGTCGAAGTCCAGAGGAATGGCTCATTCTTCCTCGTTAGGCGGGTTAGCGGTTCCGAAATCTTCGCAAAGTCTTTTACGAAGCGACGGAAGAACGAGGTTAAGCCCAGGAAGCGGCGGACCTCATGCACG
Organism: Sweltsa coloradensis; assembly: GCA_024449915.1. Lineage (NCBI taxonomy): Eukaryota > Metazoa > Arthropoda > Insecta > Plecoptera > Chloroperlidae > Sweltsa > Sweltsa coloradensis. Next base: position 29,589 of record JAMZAV010004059.1, read on the forward strand.
TTCTTCGGTCGGGGGAAGTGACTGATTGCTTTGGTCTTGATCTTGCCTGGACTGATTCCGCCGTTGGAGATCACAAACCCCAGGAACTCCACCTGTAGTCGACCGAACTCACACTTACGCAGACGCAGTGTGAACTTTGCCTTCCTTAACGCTTCTAGCACTAACCGAAGTTTCCGCAGCATTTCCGGCCAATCACGTGCAGCGATCAACAGGTCGTCAAGGTAGCACATCACCTCGGAGTTTCTGAGCGATCCTAAGGCTTTATTCATTGCTCGCTGAAACACGGACGGCGCGTTCGTCAGCCCAAAAATCATGCGCTGGAATTCCCCAGTTTCGTCAGGCGTAACGAAGGCGGTCTTCCGTTTAGACTCCTCGGACAGCGGAATCTGTAGATAGCCATGGGCTAAATCTAAAACAGTGAACACCTTACAACCAGATAGTTGCTCTAACTGTTCGTCAATGTGTGGTAGCGGATATTTTTCCCTGACTGTCTGTTGGTTTAGTTTTCGGTAGTCCACAACAAGTCGTTTCTCCCCGGACTTCTTCTGGACCAACAGGACAGGGCTGGCATACGGCGAGCGAGATTCACGGACTATCCCCTGGGACTTCCATTCCTGTACAATGTCCCTAATGGTCTGCCTCTCGCTAGCGGTGGTACGGTACGGTCGACAGTGAACGGGCGTACTGCCGGGCTCCTCCTCGATCTCCATTTCAAGAATGTCGGTGCACCCTAGCTCATCCATGCTTAGTGCAAAACAGTCCCGAAATTCTGTTAACAGGTCGTGAAGCTGTTTCCTCTCTAAGCTAGTCACATGTTCGTCTATGTTGAGTTGTTCGGGGCAAATGGGTGAGGTAACATCGGGTTTCCTTTCGCATATGTATTCCTCTAGGAGCTCTACAGGCTCACCACGTGCAACGCAATGTCCTGCCTTCAGTTGCACGTTATGGGCGCTGTCATTTATTATTGGTATAATCGCCTCCCCCTTCTCGAAGTGAATTAGTTGAGGAGGATGGACACCTTCTCTTAGGACAAGGCCCTCGTTGACATCCGCCGCGACTCTGACAAAATTAACGCAATGTTGGGTTAGGTCGGTATTTTCCGCGACACGGATTTGAGTCGAAGAGCTGGGCGGCGGGATGTCTAGGCCCTTGAACGGGTTGTCATTACGGTTGCCAATCACTAACTTCCCATCTATTAAGATGATGGCTACGTGTGGTAGGTCGATCCACGTGTGGCCTATCAACACGTCGACTGGTTGAGCGGTATCAGGCACAACATACAATTTTATGTCCTTGCCTGAGACGCCGTCAATCGTTACCTCTGCGGTTATGTGTCCCAGTGGCTGGACGGTGGCGGAAGTACTGTCGCCAAAACCGGCCAGGTGCTCGGTTACCGGATGTAACGGTTTGCCAATCCTGATGGCAGCGGAAGACCGGATGGTACAGCAGGAACTGCCGCTGTCAATCAGTGCCTGTAGGGGTTCATGCTGATCAATGGCTACCCACCTTAGATACTTAGTGATGTTGGTCTTGAGATTGTGGTTCACTGCTTACACCTGGTTCTGTAGTCGGGGACCGGGGCAAGCCTTCTGTGAATGTCCGTCCTGTCCACAGGTCACACAGTGTCGAGACCTCTGTGGTTTCGGGCAAATACGTGCTACATGACCAAAGTCGTTGCAGTTGTAGCATCGCGGCTCCCCTGCTTCATTGTACCTTGGTACATATTTCCTATTTCGGGTGGTTGCATTAAAACTCGATCTGCCTGCGCTCGTGGTAGGCTTAATCACAGGGCTCCTTGCTGGTTGGCTGGATGCTTGGACACGCACAACTTCTTGGGTGACAGTCGTGCTCCCACTTATCTTCTTCGCCTCCACGTGAACAATCTCACGTCGCGGGCCGGAGTGCAGTACTGCTCGCTCTGCTTCCACCTCCTCGAACTCGCGGATGTCGGCTAACAGCTCGTCCACATCGGCCTGCTTTTTATTCATCAATGCCGAACAAAGCGGTTGGGACAAGAGTCCCACCACGACTTGTCGTTTTATATCATCGAATTCGAGGTTCAGGCGGCGGCAAAACTGAACCTTGTCGTGGAAATATGACCTCGAACTTTCACCTCGCCCTTGAACTCGCGCTTGCATCAGCTTCCATATTTCTGGGAGGCTTAGGCAGCCTCCGAAGGTCTTCTGGAAGGCGGTGTGGAATTCTAGCCAGTTGGCAAACGTTTGTCCGGCATACCAGGCCTTGGCTGGTCCACACAGGTGCGTTCGAGCCGACTCAAGCTTGAAGTTGTCGGGCCATTGGTGCAGGTTGGCTACCGACTCTACTGTGCGCAGCCATTCAGCTGCGACTGTAGTGGAACCCTCACCATCAAATGTTGGAATAGTTTTAGCCAGGTCGGGCATTACCTGGTAAGCCTGGGGCTGTGGTACTGAAGGCGGGGCACGAGCACTGGTCAGGGCTGCAAGCAGAAGTTCCTCTCGTCGTTGGCTTTGCTCCAACATTGTTTGTAACAATGCGGCAACGGTCATCTGCTCGGCTTCCCTGGGGGAATTTGAGGTTCCTAGGCCTACAGTACGGTCTTGCGCGTTCCCAATATTATTAGTTGGACTATGAACTGGAGTGTTGTCGCCAGTAGCATGCAAGGCCTGTGTAACCTGAGCCTCGTTCATAACGGCGTGTTCTCGGCCAAGTTGGGGGTTCCCTTCATCGGTTTGGCTTGCCATCCCAAAAGTGGTTGGACTAGTAAGTTCAAAGCCAGGGCCTAGCCCTAACTGGCTAAGGCCAAAGTAATTGTATCCATCCATAAGCCTATAGGCCTATGAAGGAACCTTATGGGGTAGGGCCTACACTTCCCCTAATCTACTGTACAGTTCAAAGTAGGCCTAAATACCCAAGTTTATCAGTTTGAGTACTTACGAATTTAATACTAATATATACAGCTCGACACACGATCGTAATTTTCAACAGATGCACGGCAAAACCACATGGTTACGGTTTTTTTTTATGTTAAACACACACGTGGTTGTTCTGAGACCTTGACCACGACGGGTGTGCGTTTTCCATAGTCTGCCGGACACTCGGCGTAGCTTCTCGCGCCACAGTGCAGGAACGGTGGAGGGCGATGACCTCTACGGGGTGGTCTAGGCTTTGCTTCGTAGGCAATATCCCACTTCTGAATTATTAACTGTTGTCACTTACGTCGGTTAAGCGTCAGGATACGGGGTAAGTAACAGTAGACACCTTGAGTTGCAGTTTAGGTTTATTTAACACTTAATAACTACGTATACAGAATAAGTATTGACGGCAGTCCTAGACGGTGGACTGTTCTGTGGCCATGTTACGGTCTGACTCCTCCTGAGGCGGGGCGTCTAGCCCACCGCCCCCTAAAGAAACATGAAGGCCTAGTTTACAGCCCTCTAAAGGGTAACTACAGCTAACATAATTAAATAAAAAAAATAGTGACATTTTTGTAGAGCATAAAAAAGCCATTAAAACAATACCTGGTTTATCCAAATCTGATGAATACTTCTTGAGTTACAGCAATTTTAAGAAATATTTTGGCGGCCATCTTGTGGACGCCATGACAGGTGACTTATTTGCTAACTTGCGTGTCCCCCGTGAAAATAACATTCTAAAATATGTCTTTTTACCAGCTCCTAAATTTTGGTGCTGGTTTTCGGCTTTGAAATGTGTTTACGCATGTTCCACGGACTATAACAATACAACAGCAACAAAGTATTATAGTCCCAAGACAATTTTTGAAAACACTAAAATTACATAGACCCTACTAAAAATATGAAGTGAAATGAAATAATATAATTGACAATTAATAGGCATATAAATCACAGAAAACAAGAGAATAAAGAACATTTTTGGTTCAAAGTTGAGTGGATCGGTGGAAGTGGAAGTGAAATTTCTGGCAATTGTGCAGTCACAGTTAACAGAACACTAAGATATTTCAGCAGCTACGTTGCTTTTATTTGGTTTAGAGCCCAGATCTCCAAATTTATTTATTTATTCGTATTTAGAGTCTTCCCATCTTAGTCATATTATAACTGATTTTCGGTGGGGGACATTAAACCAAAGCGATCAAGCCAACACAGGCCCCGACACAATCGACGAGTGAGCAATAACCAACCAAAGGTAGGCGCGTAGGAACGTTTTGAAAAGTGGGGGGGTCAAGTCCAGCAGCAGGTCTTTAGGGCGGCAGCTGGGGTCTGGGGCGAAGCCCCAGCCGCCGGAGACCGTTTCGCCTAAGGCGAAACAAATTTTCACCATACCACAGTTATTTCGTCATATTTTAACTGCATTCGGGCTCTGTAAACGATGTTTTACAGCAACTATCTGCGATCTTTAAACTCTAAAAATGAACCTGAAGTGGCCCATTTTAGTAAATTTCAACCTATTTTTTTTATGTAATGACGAATCATACAGGCAAACATATTCGTTTTACCAAGGTGACTGTCGAATTGTATAAGAGTGTATGTGCATATTTACTACAGAAGTGGGGGGGTCAGCGTGAAAAGTGGGGGTGTCAGAGTGAAAAGTGGGGGGGGTCAATTCCCCCCTCCCCCCCCCCCTCCTACGTGCCTGACCAAAGATCGATATTTTTAATAAGAAATATAGCAATAAGTGGTATGGACAGCAGTAAAAACACCCGCGGATCAACGCCAGAATCAACAAGGCCGATTCAGAACAACTTTGAATGTATTATGTGCCTCGTTGCTAGGACGGCTCCAAAATCACCGTTTAAAAATTCCTAAGCCAACAACAAATCATCGAGCGTTCTGTCGAGCAAACCCAACTCCAAATAATAAAAATATTATATTAGGCCTACTACCTACACTGTTGAGCTAAGAAGCATGTAACAAATTGTCCCCCCCCCCCCCGCCCCCTCATTTTCTATCTCTCTCTCAACCCCAGGTGTAGGCCTACGTGAATAAGAAAATAGATAAAAGGTAGGCCAAATACAAATATAAAACAAAACAATAAGTAAAACGGTGTTTCTACTGTTTATGTAGAGATATATTTTCTTCGAGTAAAAAAATGTAGCTTGCCCACTTTAAAAAAAGAGAAGATTTTGTATTTAAACAGTGATACTTCATAAATAAATCTCAAAGTTCGAATTCTCGCGGCCCTATATACAGCTACCAGAGTTGGGAGAGTTTCAGCTATGGTTTCAGCTATTTGCACACGCCGACCAGAAAGATTTACAATCTTGAAACTCGGTATGAGCTGATATGTGGTCCATGACAGCTACCAACAAAAAAAATCAACCCGATCCGATAACCCGTTCTGTGTTAAAAAAAAGTACCTCAAAATCGTTGAAATCCTTCCGGCTGGCTGGCTAGTTAGCTAATTCTGCTCTTAACTATTATAAATATCTAGCGTCAAAAACACAAGGGGCTAAATTTGGGGGGACCGTGGGCCCAAAAATGTCCACAGACAACTATGAATTTAAAAAAATAATCATTAAAAAAAACGCTATAACTGAGAAGTTTAAAACGTGGAATACACTTTGATATCTCTCAATCTTTATCACTTTTGAATATGGAAAGCCAAATTGGGTAACGGGTACCGGCAAAATTATCAAAAGCTAGGTAATTCCGTACTCTTATGAATAAGACGCTATACAGAGAAAACTGTACATCTTAGATCTTTGAAACTTGGACCACACTGGTGTCCCTCATGCGCAATCATTTTATCTTTCAAAACCAAAACCGGGCAATAGGGACTGGGGAAAATCAAAATCAAAACGCGTAATTGCTCAGGCGTAGTAATTTGTACAAACTTGAAATTCAACATGCTCTTAACCATTATAAATATCTAGCGCCCAAAACACAAAGGGGCAAATTTGGGGGGACCGTGGGCCCAAAAAGTTAAAAAACAACTCTCAACTTGACAAATTTAATCATTCAAAGTCCATCATTCACGCCTTGATAGGAAACAAACCGCAAGAAGATGTAATATCCTCCACAAATACAAAAATTTGTAAAAAGTAAAAAAAAGAAAAGCAGCCAAGCTCTCCTTCGTCTTCAGTCTTCGGCTGTGAATGCTGTAAGAAATAGAAGTTAAGCCAAGCTTTTCATTCTTTCTCCCTAATTTCGCATAAAAATAAGTAAAATTATTTTGCCTGTATACGAGCGCCATGCAAGCCAACTGTTTTTGTGGTAAAAAGTAAAAGTTTTAAACTCAAAATTATAAAAAAAAATGTTTGGCCATTGACTTTTTAGAGTTCTCGTAATGAACCAAATTCTTATTACAAAATCTTTAAGATTGATATAAACAAGTCAAAATGCATTTTGCTACGTCACACAACATGTTTCTGTAACTTTTCAATTTAGGAAAATTGGTTAATTTGCGTACAATATATTGTAATTACTATTATTGAAAATTGAAACATTATACATTCAATATAGTTACCAGTTCTTTTGTGAACACTGTGTTATCATTGGTTAGAAGAAATTTTACTTTAAAGTTGATCGTTTGGTCCAAAAACTAAAAAATTACAAAATCATCATCTTTAACTATAACATGTATATATTTCAATATATTTTTTTTTAAGTTGTGAAAAATGCTTTCAATTGATAACAAACACTACAAATTTGTCTTCACTTTGAAATTTTAGGACTAAATTAAATAATTAATATTAATTAATCAATTAATAGTTAAATACTAAACACCCAGCTTGGAGCCAGTTATTTTCGAATTTCTCATTACAAAAACTTTAAGATTGCTAAATTTAAGTTTGTACCATATTTTGTACCATAGTTCTATCTTCACGCCATATTGTAATTTGTGTTAAATATATTGTAATTACTATTGTTGAAAATTGAAAAATTATATATTAATTATAGTTATCAGCTCTTTTGTGAACACTGTGATATCATTGGTTAGAGGAAATTTTACTTTAACGTTGATCTTTTGGTTCAAAAACTAAAAAATCAGCAAAATCAACATATTTACCTATAACTCATGTATATTTCAATACATTTTTTCAATGTATTTTTTTTCTTTATAAAGGTGAAAAATGCTCTTAATTAATACCAAACGTGACATGAATTTATTGCCACTTTGAAATTCGTGTTACTTAATTATCTAATTATTTATTAATTATTTAATAGTTAAATAATAAGACCTAATCGTGGAGCCAGTTATTTTCAATTTTTTTCATTACAAAATCTACATAATTGCAAATTTTTATGCTGAGTTCACATTTTGCACTATAGTTGACAGTTGTGTTTGAGAAGACACCTTGATCGCACTATATAAAACAATCGTTTCTTTGGACATGGACGTTTTTTAATATAAATTGAAAGATAAATCAATGCTTATTGTTTGTTTACTGGCCGATAATCGATAGACCATGGAGTTTACTCCATGGTTAGACGATGTTGGTAATGGTAACAATCGCTTGACATTAAAATGTTCATAACATACAGCCCAGATTAATAGACACATTCCGTGGACTATTGTTTGCATTGGGTGGGAGCTAGATGTCTTCAAGTTCAGGCCCTATTGCATTCAACTAAGCAAACTTATTACTAAAGCATTTGACCAGGTTCCTCATTGCAGACTGCTTTCTAAACAATCGGTGTATGGTGTTCAAGGTAATGTTTTAAATGGATCAGGTTATTTCTTTTCAATAAGATCCAGTCTATTTTTCATGGAGCCACCTCCCACCGTATTATTATTATTACTTCCCCGGTGTGCCGCAGGGTTCAGTGATAGGTCCTCTCCTGTTCATAATATACTTTCTTGACTTACCACAGAGTGTTTCTTCAAAGATGATTCAGTTCGCTGACGATACCAATATTTTTAGACCAATAATTGCCTTTGAGAAAGATATGATAGAGTTTCAAAAAGATTTGGTATCAATAGAGCGTTGGTGTACATTAAACATGATCAAAATTAACCCTGATAAATTTCAATACACACATTTCTCAAGATCTAGAAACCCTTTGTTGTGCACGAATAGCGTACAAAGATCATAGGTTCCCATTTTTAATGCTATAAAACTGTTCGGTATTTATATACCGTAACTGACAAAGATAGAATGTACAAACTGATTTTGTTTGCAATAAAGCTGCTTCTCTGCTTGGGTTTGTAAATAGGAGTATTTGGAGGAGGAGGCAACGCACAATAAGAACTGGTTACCTTACCTTGATACGGCCCATTTTAACTTACGGTATTCCTGCGTGGTATCATACAACTCAGCAAAATATGATCAAACTAGAATTAATTCAGAATAGGGCCACCAAATTGATTTTAGGGAAAGGTGATTTCAATCCAAGTGCTGGTTCACGGCGTAGTATCTGTGACATTCCTTCCATTGGAAATTTTTGTAATCTAGCAGCTAGCTGATGTGAGTTTGTACAGAGGAATATTAACAAGACAAGTTGATGTCGATCCTTACCACAGAATATCCATAAGTGAACGACAACTCCCTAGAACCAACACGGGTGTTCCCTTAATACCACCTAGGGATAGAACATCAGCGTACCAGAATGTTTTTTTAATCCATCTGTTTCATTGTGGAATCTTCTACCGTTTTGTTCCGAATTAATAGATTTTTTCCTTATTAAATTAATGTTTAGAAGAATTTTTGTAATGGCTCAAAAATCATATTGTGTATCAAAACACAAAAATTTACAAATTTCCGGGATGCCCGGATATTTCGTTTGCCTTTTGTAGATTCAATTTGAACATGAAAAAGCTCAATTGGTCGAGCTATGCCGGAAGTTCTGGGTTCGAGACCCTGTCGGGGCATAATTTTACGACAATTGCTATGAATCAATAATAATAATAATAAAGCTATGGCACGTTAAGCCGGAGGTTCTGGGTTCGAACCCCGTCGGGGCAAACTTTTTCGACAACTGCTATGAATCAATAATAATAATAATAATAATAATAATAATAATAATAATAAAATAATAATAATAATAATAATAATAATAACAAGCTAGTCAAGTTCGAGATAAGTTGCTGGTTAAATTTCTATTGCCGCTGAAATACAAGCATTCCATCTCAAATTTTGACATCATCTTGATCTACTAGTGACGTACTACAAGTGACATTGAAGGGAAGTATTAGTTTTTAGTATTTATACCATTATTTTGTAGTTTTATATCGTTGTCTAGACCTAGGCTGTAAATAACATTGAAACAGTTGAATTTTTTATTTTTTTTGACAGTTAGTGATAGGCATATATTCATTTAGAGGCATTATTTGTAACTTCAGCAAGGTAATATATCTAAAATAGTATAATATTAAGCATTTTACGTAAGCACCGTTAATTATTTTGCAGAATCGAGAAGATTGAAGTCTTCTAAATTTCGTCAAAAAAGAAAAGATTTATCAAACGAAAAGGCAAGGAGGTTGAAAAGCAAAGACCTCATCACCGCCCTGAAATTGATGAATCATTGAGAAAAGTGTTTTTAATTCTTTTTAAGTGCATTGACTTTATAAACAATAACAAAAAATAGGTGACTTTGAGAGATAGTAGAATAATGTATCTAGAACAAGGAAAGTGGGGACTAACAGACGAGGGATGTTTTCTGTAATGGAATCATTACAGACCACCAAAGCTGGAAAAATGAGACAGCGCATCAATGGACAGAAGATATGAACATTTTTTGTGATGCGTAGCTATTATAGGGTAACGTTATTAGAGACTGTTTTAATGGGTTTTATCGACAAGAGCTCCATAGGGAGTTTGTTCATGAATATCCATTTTTAGAAGTAAGTGAACAGAGATAGCTGACCGAAGAAGAATTATAGTTAAAAATAAAATGTTACCAGTAAACATATTAAATAGAATAAAACGCGAAGTGAAGAACGAACTACAAGCACATCAGATGATAAGGGCAATACATCAGCAGAGGACAGCGAAGAAGAAGACCACTTCATACCAAGCTACTAGAACTACCAGAAATACCGGTATTGCCATACCTGCAAAACCCTTCAAATCTACCAGACACACCAAATTTCCCAGACCACCAGAACGTCCAGACCTATCAAACTCCAGACCAACCAAACATCCAGATTTTACCAGAACGTCCGGGCCTACCAAACATCCAGACCTCCCCAGAACGTCCTAGGCCTACCAGAACCACTAGAAATCCCAAAACCAACCAAGAAGATCAAGATACCCAGAACAACTAGACGATCAAACACAAGAGGTAGATATGCATAACGCAATAAAAAATACACCTGATGATCAATCTAAAGAACATCCTAGCTTTAGCATTTACAACAGCCATGTCAGAGTTTGCGCACATACAACCAAACAGAAGACCATACATACCTAAACCCAAGCATTCAAAGGAAATGAAGACAGCGGTACACATAATGAACACACATATTTTATCAGATTACACACAAGACGAACTATCATTTGCAGACTTCATGCGGCAATTTATTGTTCGCTGTAGCAGTGGTTAGATATTTGGACTTAAAGGTAAAATCTGCAACATCTTCAAAGACAAAACAGGAGAAGAAAATTCCGAAATGGGAACAGCGACTAGTTGGGAGAATCGTTGAGTTTAGGAAAGATATCGGTCGACTGGAACATTACCGAATGGGTAATCGGTCTAAAATGGGGAAAGATACTGCCAAAATATATTTGAAAGATTCAAGGTTTTATGCAAAGCATGAACACTTAACAATTCATTCACGAAAATTTGGATACACTTAAACAAAAGTAAGTGCTCTAGCTAATAGTTAAAAAAATATAAAATGTAGTATTAGAAAAGAACAAAACCGAATGTTTAAAGAAAAGGAAAACAGTTTTACCAACAACTATCTAGTACCGAAGAATAATAGGAAATGGAACACCAACTAAGACAGAGATAGAAGAGTTTTTTGGACAGGAATAAAGGGGTAACCCGGTAGCACACAACCAGGGTGCACAATGGATTCAAGATGAATAGCTAGGATTAGCGATATTAATGAGATGAGATTCGAAGGTATAACTATTGATGAATTAAAGTCGACAATCAGTGCACACATAGCTGGAAAAACACCAGGTAATGATAATATTCAAAATTTTTGGTATAAAAATTCAATACTACTCACAATCAAATTAGAAAATTTCTCAACGATTTTTTAAATGGAGTTAAAGAAATACCCGAATTCTTTACTGAAGGAGTAACCTTTCTCAAACCAAAAGGGCAATGACACAAGAACCCAAGTAAAAATCGGCCAAATTTCATTTCTACCAACTATATTAAAATATTGACTTCATGCCATAACAAACAAGTATAATCATTGCGAAGAACACAATATCATGGCCGAGGAACAAAAGGATGCTGTAAGAACTCACAGGGATGTAAAGAAAAACTTATTATTGACTCTACTGTAAAGAAACAGGCACACATAAGAAAAGGATATTCACGTAAACTACATTGACTACAAGAAAGCCTTTGACTCAACACCACACACATGGCTTATTCAGATTTTACAAATATATAAAAACAACCCATAATTTTTAACTTTTTTAAGACAGTAATGGAGACATGGAGAACAACACTAAAACTAAATATGAAAAACCAGCAGATAACTACAGATCCAATACAAATTAAAAGTGGCATTTTCCAAGGTGACTCATTAAGTGCATTATGGTTTTGTCTGTCATTAAACCCACTGTCACATATGCTTAACGAATCGACATACGGATTTAAAATTAAGGACAATAATGTGGTATGTCACACAAATTTTCCCCCCTATTCTACATGGATGACCTAAAGTTTATGCATCAAATTTTGCTCAACTAAACATCTAGTCAATCCAACATTAGAATTTAGTCAAGATATCTGCATGGAGTTTTTGGGGTAGACAAATGTAAGACGCTACATATCGAAAAGGGTAAGGTTACACAAGCAGAAGAGTTCCAGCTAGATGATGGAAATAGGATTGGAATAATGGACGATAACGATGTATACAAATATTTAGGATTCGCACAAGCTGCCAGAATTGAACATAAAGTTATGAAAGCAAATTGATAGATACATACAAGAAACGACTAAAGTCTATCCTCAAGACGCAACTAAACGGTAAAAACAAGATCACAGCAATAAATACATATGCTGTACCAGTACTGACATATTCATTCGGAATCATTAAATGGACGCAGACAGACATCCACGCGTTGGAAATATTAACTCGTACTACACTTACCAAACACAGAATACATCATCCTAAATCAGCAATAGAGAGATTGACACTTCCAAGAGAAAAAGGAGGACGGGGCCTAATTGATCTGAACAACTTATATTATAAACAAATAGAAATTTTAAGAAAATACTTTTTTACAAAGAGCAACCAATCCACACTTCATAGGGCTGTAGTGCTAGCTGACAAATCATTAACTCCACTCAATCTAGCAAACGAAAATGTCAATCTACAAGGGAAACTCATAACTGACGCTTCAAAAGAGTTACGTCTCTCAGAAAAGACCCTACACAAGAGACATTATGATGAACTACACAAAGGTCACGTAGATATTAAAGCATCAAATAGGTGGTTAAACAACGGGAAACTATTTGGAGAAACAGAAGGTTTTATGATGGCTATTCAAGACAGAGTGATTGCGACGAACAATTATAAAAAATACATAATACAAGATGCGACAGTAAACGATCAATGTAGAAAATGTAGTGCAAGGGGTGAAAAATCGAACACATCATATCCGGTGCAAGTCACTATGTCAAACAGATTACCTCTACAGACATAACCAAGTAGCTAACATTATTCATCAAAACTAGCAATCAAGTACAACCTCATTGACACACACACACCTTACTACAATACAAACCAGAGAAAGTACTAGATAGTAAAGATTACAAATTATATTATGACCGCACAGTTATAACAGACCAAACGATACATCACAACAGACCGGATTTAATAATAATTGACAAGAAGAAACAAGAAACTACCCTTATTGACGTTGCTATCCCAATGTGCCATAACGTCGAGACCACGTGGAAGAAAAAAATTGACAAGTATAGTGAACTTGCAATTGAGATCAAGAAGATGTGGAAACAGAAAAAGGTAAATACAATCCCATTCATTATATCAGCCAACGGCATCATACCGAAGAAGCTACATGAAAGCATTAAACAACTAGATCTTCAACCCAATGTATACATCGAGACTCAAAAGGCAGTAATACTCAACACGTGTAGAATAGTTCGTAAATTTCTAAACTAAGAATGATACTTCGAGATTTCGAGACAGCTTCCATCCTGACATGGTTTTCGTGGTTTCCCATAGTCCGAAGAGCAAATGCTAGGATGGCGACGAGAAATCGGCCACGACCGTACACAGCAGAAAGAAAACATCATCTACAAACAATATTAGAATTTATAAATGATTTATTTTAGTTAGAGTTAAGACAAAAGTAATAATGTATGTAATAGGTACACATGGAAGTACTTGACGTAAGTCCGTACAACATGTTAGCTCCGGTTTTAACCGAGTTTGTATGAAATACATCCAATAAAATAATAATAATAATAATAATAATAATAATAATAATAATAATAATAATAATAATAATAAAAATAAAATTAATTGTTAGGTAAAAGTTTTGTATTAGAAATTACATTTAAATTTAGTTTTTTAATTGGTAGGCTCAAGTACCACGAAATCAGAAATAGACAAGAAACAATACAATACAAAATCTACATTTAACTATATGCACTATCCGGGTATTTAACATAACACTATGAAATGATAGAAAATAATATCCCAAGAAGACAATTTTATTTCAAGTATACGGACATATCCTTACATAGACACAATAAATGATTGCACTTGCTCATTGTAACAAAATTACACCACCATTCCTTTTATATACCTGTCATAAGTTAATCAATAAAATGTACCTAGATTAGGCCCAATCAAATACTAAGATGCAATATTTCTTTCTCACCAGAGCAAATATTGTCAAAAGCGATTGAGTGTTAATGAGCCATCATGGCAGGTCAGCGCTACCCTCGCGGCTGTAAAACACTATTTTGTCACGTACAGGAACACATGAACATTGATTTTTATTATGCTTAGCAAGTAGCAAGTTCGGACAAAGTCATATATATTAGTACATTTAGGTTTAGCTATTGTTCTATTCAAAGTTTCATTCATATATATGTAAAGAATCTATCTTGGTTGTATTTATCTTAAGTAAGATGTACCATACATAAAATTTGCAAACACAAAGAACCATGGGTAATGGTGATGCTACAGTCAGAATCTGGGAGACGCACCTTCTGGGAGATCTGGGGCACGATTGTCAGATTCTCAGATTCTCAGAGCAGTTGTACGGGCGGAGGACAACGTGCATGTGAAGTCCTGTTAGTGAACGCGTAGTTAAGAGATAGCGTAAAACGTATCCGCTACTCCAGTTTAATGTTGAAATTCGGGCAAAGTAAAAGTTAGAAGCTATGAGTGATGTTGTGTTTAAAAGTTATGTTTTCGGATCATTTTCGTTCGTCGAGTTCGGATTATTTTCGTGAATCAAGTAGTTGAATCAAGTTCTACTACAATAACAATCTACAACTATGACACTTCAGACGACTTTGTTGGTAAAGTGTTTCTCTCGACAAGACATAATATTTCATCGTCCGCAAGTTGAATGAGAAACAGCCGTCATGAAGATAAGGTCAACGATAAGGTTATTGGAGAGTACAGTAGCAACGATCAGTGACTTCACCTCTGTCATACATCGTATATCCCTCGTATCTGCTGAGCTATTCTCACGTCACCTGGAATGGGTTATTCGTCTCAACTTAATTCACCTGATTCAACTTATACCGTTTATATCATTCAAAGATTAAATCGTCTGATGATAACTGGACTATTCTTCAGAAGACGATCATGAACGATGAGTATCATTAAAATTTGAATTACTGATTTCTTTTGTAAACTAAAGACATTCATACCTTCAACAATTCTATTAATCAAATCAAATTTTGGGGGTAATTATAGTAAAACTGAACTCAGTTGGGAACATTTTGTGATTATAACAAATGTTTTAAATAATCATATGCAAATATCAATGGAAACGTAAATTGCTATAATTTCTTTTCATTTTAGTTACCTGGTTTAATCCTTTATTTTGATTCCACCGTAATCGCGTATTGTTATACCATAAATGATTAGATGTAACTCATCAAACAGTATGATCCGGAACACATCAGATTAGGAATATTATTGAAATGTGAATTTGTAGTTTGTACATAATGGTACTTACAACTAAAACAAAATACATGCGAGCATCTACACCGCAAGAGCTAGAACATCTTCTCACATCCCCTTAGAAATTAACTAATTGGTGTAATTATCTATAAGAAGAACAAATTATTTGAAATTTACTACTTAGACTTATTTACATATATATTTTCATTTACATACGTATTCAATGACATCCCTTATAGAAAAATAAACAATAAGAATGCAAGCTTCCATATAAAAAATATCCATTATACATTTCATCTAGTGAGCAAGTCCTACAGTAATTCTTGATAGTAAATTTGGAATTAAACAATGTTGAAATGCAATTATGTACTACCAAATATGGTTATGAAATGAATATTATATGATGAATTAAATTTAATGAAGCTAACAGTGACTCTTTGTTGCAAAGAGTGGTTGAATGTACAAGAAGAAAGTGTAACTAATAAGGCTGTTATATTTAAAGATTTAAGTGTGCTTTACAGATAGAAAAATTTGATTCTATGAACGTATGAGTGAATAAATGATGTCTGGAAAAAATAATACTAATATACACTAAGATATAATTATGATATTGTTAAAAATAATGATTTGTTGTGTTACTTTTATTCTCATTTATAACGAATATTTTATATTGTTATAATATAATTCAATCAATCATGTCACCCTAAGATATGGACAAGTATACCTTATATAAAACAAACTACTAAACTTTAACCTCTGCAATACCAGGAATATGTCCCACTTGAAATGCTAGTGACCCTTTAGTCTACTCTCCACTCCCATTGTATTCGCTGCGTCTCGCTCTAAGAACGCATTGGCTTCAGAAGAAGGCGGTATCTTTCGCCCGACTGATCTGAAATTAAATAGAAATACACAACATTAGATCATTTCCCTGTCTGTGACAGCAAGAGAAGTCTTGATTGTTCTCAAAACAACAAATCAACATGCAAATCTTGAAGGTAATTTTGAATTTAGCAAGGAAGGTTTGATAAAATGCTGTCCTTGTCAATGTCTGGGTTGGTGTTGGACTTGGCTCATCCAATATTAGCCTATGCAGTGGCGCGTTGAACCTTCAATCGGACAGGACCAAGCTCTTAAAAAAGGACCACCCACCCCTTATTTAGAATTTATTAAATGGGGTCTTTACGGGTTGCCCGGTTGGAACTTAAAAAAATAAACGGGGGGTGGCATGGCTTGACCACAAAAATTGCTAGCTTCAAGGTTATTTTGGTACAAATGCAATTGATTTGATCTGATGATCTGTGCGATTGAAATTCGCTGGTCTCGTGCAAACCGAATAGGCCTTTACATCACACTTATACTCTCTTACCAGAAACGTACTTTTAAAATACTACGCCACCAATATGCCTAGTAATAATAATTATAAAAAAGCAATAAATAAAAATAATTTGTTAAAAGTGTTTATAATTTTGTATTATAAGCATAGCCAAATACATAATACAATACAATCAGATGAACAAGTAGGCCCTACAAGGCTTGATGCCCTAACGATAGAGTAGAGTATGTATTAGTCGTTTGATCCGTACAATGTAGGGCCTAGGCCCTACACAATAAGAATCGTCAAAATAGCCGGAATCACTAATCAGTAATCAGAATACAAATTGTCATCTGTCGTCGGGAACGGGGCTGCGTTTTTAAATACTTTTAAAATACTTGTTAAGTTTCACGAAAAACTATTCGCGTCGAAGGATGACTGTTTGTGGTCTATGGAGGTCCCTATAGCTTTTCACATTAGATGGCAGGAGCTGATCACTATCCATTTATTTGAAAATGCATAATAAAGCCAACATTGGCCGGGACTCTTTATTTTAGATAAATTACTTTCACAAGTTTTCAAGATTGAAAACTTTTCTGTGCTATAAATTTGGTATGGTTTAGAAATTAAAATACGTATTTTGATTTATACGATACAATTGGCAATTATGGCATTTTAACATGGGGGTCCGGGGGAAATTTTTCGATTTATAGATTTGATTTGGTGAGTTTTAGGGATTTGGAGGGTAAAACAGAAGTAATATAGCCTAACTCATTTCCCCGACTTTCAGATTTATTTATTTCCTTGACTTTTCAGATATAGATACCATGATCGTGTTGGTAACGATTTTATAGAAACATAGCTGAACGTCTCTTACCACCAAACAAAATGATATAAGCCTATAAATAAAATTGTATGGAAAACTTCAAACGTAAAAAAGCGCGTTTTCGAGAAACACAAATGTAGACCATACTGCGTCAGTAGGGGCGGATCTAGCCTTGACTCATGCCCCCCTCCCCCTCGCCAAGCCAGCTTTTTAATTGTGATTTTCGGACGGCCACTTGAGTGTAAATAGTAATAGTGTATATGACAAAAAAGAATAATAGGGCTAGTCCCACGTCCCAGCCATTTACATGGCTTTTTTAATTACATATTTTCACATTTTCATTTTTCCTTAGTTTATGGAATAAACATTGGAAGCAGTTGCGTATCCAGGAATTGACAACGGAGAAGTGTAGGATGAGAGGGTATTTAGTTTAGTTTCGTTTTACTTTCTTTGGATTAAGGGTGTGTCAACCGTTACGTCATAATGTACCACTCTAAAAATAGGGGAGATGGGGAGGAAATTACCATGCTGGTCAGAACCAGCTACGGCTAGGGGAGGAATGAGAGTCTTGCAAAACTATAGTCTGACCATTCTCAGGTAAAGCTCATCAAGGTGGGAAATACCCTTATTGCCCAAGACCCAAATTTTTGCAAATTAAAGGCTGTGTAGCCTAAACACATTTAAAAATCTAAATAGTGATAGTTGAAAGTGATATTGTGTGGTGATATGCTGCATGTTATTGGTAATTCTAATTGATGGTTATGATAATTCTCGGTCCTCTAACGCCTGAGATGAAAAGTTTTGCAAATTTGCAACTATGAAAGGCCTAAAGAAATTTTTAAACGATGCTATAAACCGTTTTCCCGAGTAAAAAACAAACACAGAAAGCTGAGCGCTTAAACTCGTCTGTAATGGTGACGACTTTCGATGGTAGAATTCAATGGATATATTATTTACTCCTGTATTGAGCATGAGGTCATTCACAAACAACGACCGTTGATATCGATTGCTTGATTGGATATTGCTTCACGTCTCATGTTAATGCACTTGGCTAATCGAGACGATGAGTTGTGATGGACGAGGATGAAGTATGAACAGAAGGGAGGAGGGGAAACCACGTACCGGCACGTAGCCTACTCCTTTCGAAAAGTACCAAGATCGTCGATATCATCACAGTCACAAGTATTAAAATAGGTACTCTATAGTTGTCTTGACTTTACATTTCCTCTGATTTTAATGAGTTTTTGCCACCCATTTTCGAAGGCAATACTCATTGTTTATCTTTGTTAGGGCCGGTTTTTCAATCGGTAGTTAAAGAGTTCGTCAGCTAACAGACTGTTAAGCTTTACGAACAGTTTTAATCAATGGTAATGCAGTTTGCGTTTTTCAATGTGATTTTAAGTCTCCGTTAGCTTACGAACTCTTCTGAAGCATGTGATTGACTGATTGGTTACAGCTTGTATTGCAGAGTTTTTTGTTTTGAAATTCTAGAGTCTTTGGAAAAGACAGTAGACAGTTTGTTGATATTGCGTTTGACAAATTTGCAAGGAAAAGTAAGGTATTTTCTTACATTTTGTGATTGAATTGTGTAGACCTTTAACATCATGTCAGATATTGAAAATATAAATATAAAATAAAATAAACCGGGACAAATGGCAACCTAACTTTTGTAGTGTAGGCCTAGGCCTAGCAGTTCTAGGGTTGTAATAATTGGTTCCATGTTTGAAGCAAATGTAAAGGGCATTACTTTTTTAGGTAGCCCCTACAGTGGGTATGGTGGCCTAGGCCCTGCCTTCTTCACAGACTTTTCTAGGCCCTGTTCTTGAGGCAATCATGAATCTTGGTCAATCTATGACATGGTAAATAGGGCAGAAAAAAAAACAGTGTTTTGAATGTGTAGGCACGTTTTGTTTATTTGGATTAAGGACGCGTCAACCGTTAGGTCATAATGCACCACTCTAACTTAGGGGGGGGGGGGGAAAGGGGGTTCTCACGTCGCGGTCGTCATCGTCTTTGTCATCGTTCGTGGTGTCATTGTCGTCATCGTCGTCGGGGAGGTCGTCAAGGGAAGGAGGAAAGGTCCCCGATGACGATTGCCAGAGCTCGCCTCCAGTTTCGGGGAGAAAAATACTGCCCTTCGTACTAGCTGATGTTTGCGAGGTGGACTTTTTCTCTTGAATCGCCTTTTACGATTAGCAGAGCCATGCTCTGGGCCAATTCTTCCCCGGGACCAGACTAGGCCCCCAAGGCTAGGCCTAATCAAGAATAATGTTTTTGACTAGTCTATTCACCTGTCACCTTGCAGTAGGAGTTTCTAAATGATGCCCAGTTTTGTCAAGCAATATTTGAACTGTGGGTTTTCTTAACCTAAATCACATGAAGAAGTCCTCGTCATCTCACATTGCAAAATGATCAGGACGTTGCCGAACAACTCTATCTCTTCTAGCATGGTTTAAAAATTCGTTTGCCATTTCTTCTATTTCATCATCAGTGACAGTTGATGAGTCTAAATAATCCTTACCTTGAAGATTAGCCATCACTGCACAGTATTTACGTTATTATAATTATTGTTTTTATTTTTATAACCTCAAAACACGACAGCTGATTTCAAGTCGCCATCTTGGAATGTCTTTTAACAGTCTGTTACAGCCTTAACGGATTCATTTTCGGCCCGTAACTTTAACGATCCGTTAAGATGTTTTAATCAATTGATTAGCGTTAAGCAGCCATTGAAAAACACCGACTTCTGCTAATCAGCTGATTTAGCTTTACGAACTCTTTAACGACCGATTGAAAAACCGGCCCTTAGAGTCGATAAATACATATATACATATATAATGTTGTAATCATTCTAAAACCGATAAGGAGACCTACTTTTATTTTAGGCCAAATGAGTAACCAAGGGGGATGAGGTGGTTGGGTCAAGGATTGGGTGCAATTGGGTCTTATATGGTCAGCGCGCCCCTGGGCCTATGTTATCTTCAAAGATATAAAATGTGACATTATTAGTTTAATCTACTAAAAAAGGTTAATTGTTTTCTTCAAAATGTAAATGTAACCAGGAACCAACCACTGGCATCTAACATTTACACAACTCAGCCTTTGGGAAAAATTCTTACAAACATGCACTTCCAAATTCCGAATTTCGACTTAAGGAAGGAATCAGGTGAAAATGCTAAGTTCTAAAATATATTCTCTATCAATGTGAAATTTTAAGGTTATATTAAACGTTATATTCTAAAAGTAAACAACAACAAAATTGAAAAAAAGTTAAAACTTTTCTCAAAATTATTTTTTTTCGCCAAAAAAATGAAATTTTCAAAATGAAATTCCAACCAAAGTAATAAAAATACTAGGAAAACGCTGAAGTCCCGCCGCGTTGTTGGATGAGCGTATATGGTGCATTAAGCAGCCATGTGTTACGCGGAATTTCTGTTGTTCCGTGAAAAAAACATTACTTAGTCGAAGATTTATTTTAATGAAATAAAATTTTAAAAGAAAATTAACTTCATTTTTTTAATTAAATTAAATTAAATAAAAAATTACTTAATTTTTTAATTAATCGATTTTTAAAAAAAGAAAAAAATCGTAAAATTGCAATTTTCATAAGAAATAATTATTCGATTGCGCTCAAATTTAACAAGAACATATAAGTTTATGAAATTAAGGTTCAGTAAAAAAATCATTACAATCGGATAAAGCATGTAGGTGTTATAAGTCAAAGATTTTTTTTTTAAGTCGAAAAAAATCGTAAAATTGCGTTTTTTATGAGAAAAATTTCCCGATTGCGCTCTAAAACGTGGCAGTTCTAAGTTCAGAGATTTCGAAGGCCTCCATAAAATTTCATCGCAATTGGAGTATTGGTTTAGCCGGAATCGTGCGGACAAACACACACCCCTGTTATTTATTCTTTATATAGATGATATATCTACTATAATGGGAGGCATCAATTATATCTTATATGCTGATGACTTGGTCTTTTATTTAGAAGGTGTGGATGTCGAAGAGATCGGAAGACGTCTTCAAGAAGTTCTAAAGAGGATGGATGATTGGTTTAAAACTCAGGAACTTGATATTAATTATAGCAAAACAAATTTTATGATTTTTCATAAGGCTAATGATAGAAGCATGAATGATATTCATTTGACGTTAAATTGTAATGGTGGTGTTGGATGAGCGTATATGGTGCATTAAGCAGCCATGTGTTACGCGGAATTTCTGTTGTTCTGTGAAAAAAACATTACTTAGTCGAAGATTTATTTTAATGAAATAAAATTTTAAAAGAAAAAAATCGTAAAATTGCAATTTTCATAAGAAATAATTTAAATATCTTGGAGTTTTCTTAGATTGTAATTCAAATTTTAAGAAACATTATGAATATGTGTGTAATAAAGTATCATCAGCAATTGGAATTATAAGTAGAATGAAGAGGTTTGTAACCGAGAGAATGTTGAGGTTACTTGTAGATTCTTATATTCACTCTGTTATTGATTATTGCTTAGTGGTTTGGGCAGTAAGACCTTCTACTGAGTATGTTGTACTCCAGAAGAGAATTGACCATCTGTTTGATCATTTCCCTTGAGCCAGATTGCAGTCTGATTGTTTCACGATTGAGGAGAGGATGAAGTATAGCGTGCTGGTAAATACATACAAAGTATTGAAAGGTATGTTTTTAGGTATTCTACCCAATATTTTTAAAATTGTTGATCGTGATAGAAATTCTACTTTAATAAACTCATTGGAAGTTTCCTAGATTAATTCGAAAGCATTTAGAAGTCATTTATGTACAGAGGCGTATCCTATTGGAATTCAATTTCTTATGATATTAGAAGCCAGTTTACTGATCTAGGAATTGTACAATTTAAAAGTAAAATTGAAGCAATGATAATGAATCAAAGAGCAAAAAATTGATTTTTACTTTTTATTTGTAGGTTATTGTCTGTGTGTTTGTGTAATGTTAATTTACCTTCATAAGCTCTTATAATTGATTTTGCTTTTCTCTTTGTTTGTTCATTATTGCTTTGATTATGATATAAACAATGTATTTTCAACTATATTTTCTGCCTAGATTGTCTGGTTGCCGCCCACTGATGGAGCTTGCAACTTAATTTAGGTGTCCTGTATCATTGCTGTGATCAGTTTGACATAAAATTTTTTAAATAATTATATATCTGATATAATTATATATATGAGTCAAGATTTGAACACATAAATGAAGATTGAACCCAAGAATAAAGATTTCGCGTTCGGTGGTTTCTTCCGCGAAAGTTTGATTATACTCCCTGATTTGCTGTTCCTGATTTTTGGCAAACCTCATATTCGTTTGAGTGGGATCGTCTAATAAATCATTTTTTTTCTTTTCGTTTTTCTTTTTTAATGTTTTTTTTTCTTCTTCTTTTTTTTCTTTTTTTTCTTTTCATTCTCCACCCTTTTTTATATTTGATTCATTCATTAAATGCATATAATATCATTCAATTTGTTACCAAAATTCTTGTGTTAAATGCATTGTTGTTGTAATGCTACTATTTCAAATATTTACGAAAATGTAATTTATTGTTGTTTCTGCATCTATGTTATTAGATTTATTTAGTTGTCCTCCTTTGTAAATCAGTTTTTATAACTGAATAGGATAGACGTCAAATAAATAATAAATAAATAAATAAACACACAAAAAAAACATTCCGGATTTTTTTCTCCAGTGTAGTGAAATGGAATCTTCGTTTCACTCGCTACGCTCGCTACGCTCATCCAAAAATTGATTTTTTGGATTTGTTTTGTTGCATATGATAAGCTTACGGAACGTACATATTGAATTTTCATTTGTTCTTTTCTTTTGGAATTTATATTTTTTTTACTTTTAGCAACATTTTTGTGAAAAAAAAATTTGTTTTATTTATTTTTTATTTTTTTTATTTTTTGCTTCACACAAATTTCGATAAGTGTGTGCCTCTATATAACAATGATAAACATTCACAAAAATTTTCATAACAATTGATTGAATTGTTTGTAATCCTGTCAAATAAGAATTTTTGGAGGAAAAAATTGTGATGTCGCTAAATTTTTGCAGAGACCTTCCTTAAATGATACTTATCATCAACATACTAAAACTCCCCTACAATCGGACTGGAGCTTCGGCCGCCATATTGGAAAATGGGGGCCAAAAGGTGTTTGTTATCGAATATCTCCAAATTGGTTTGAGATAGACAAAATATCTCAATGGCAAAAATATTCCCCATTCAATTCCCTACAAAACAGGTGAATTCAAGAGTTTTGGTAGGGGCAACGGTTACGTCACAAAATTGTGGTTTATATGTTGCTTATTGGAGAACCAGCTTATTTCCAAATTTTCACGCCCAGCATCAAACAATGCCCGGTAAATCCGTAAGAAATCGATTTAAATACAAATGGATTTTTGTACGGGGTTCATGAAAGCTTCCATTAGTATTTTAAAAATCAGTTCTGCGAAATCGGATTTTGCATATACCCGGAATTTGGATTTTACCATTGTTGGCATTTCCTTAAAAAATGCCATATTTTACTGTCCATTATTAAACACTAAATAGCATTTGAGGAAAAATTCTTTCTACGCACATTGAAATGACTTAAATAATGATCCGATTACAACCAAAGTTTAAATCCAATATGGCTGCTAATTCCTTATATTCACAATATAAATGCTATTTTCGTGCTGTTTTTACACTCTTTTTGTTACATAATTCACTTTGATGTTGTGGATATTAGGAATAAGCAGCCATATTGGATTTAAACTTTGGTTGTAATCGGATCATTATTTAAGTAATTTCAATGTACGTAGCAAGAATTTTTCCTCCAATGCTATTTAGTGCTTAATAATGGACAGTCAAAAGGGCATTTTTGAGGAAATGCCAACAATGGAAAAAACCAAATTCTGGGTAAATGCAAAATTCGATTTCGCAGACCTGATTTTTAAAATACTAATGGAAGCTTTCATGAACCCCGTACAAAAATCATTTTGTATTTAAATCGATTTCTAACGGATTTACCGGGCATTGTTTGATGCTGGGCGTGAAAATTTGGAAATAAGCTGGTACTCCAATGAGCAACATATAAACCACGAATTTGTGACGTAACCGTTGCCCCTGCCAAAACTTTAGAAGACACCTGTTTTGTAAGGAATTAAATGGGGAATATTTTTGCCATTGAGATATTTTGTCTATCTCAAACCAATTTGGAGATATTTGATAACAAACACCTTGTGGCCGCCATTTTCCAATATGGCAGCCGAAGCTCCAGTCCGATTGTAAGGGAGTTTTAGTATGTTGATTAGTATTATATAAGGAAAGTCTCTGCAAAAATTCAGCGACATCGCAATTTTTTCCTCCGAACGTCAATATACGATCTTATTTGACAGGATTATTGGTCAAAATATTAAAAAAAAACTTTGAAAGTGTAGCAAAAACAATATAGCTGTAAACAGCCTTCAAAGTTTTTCTTTTGTTTGAATAGGAGTAACAAGCTGAAAAATTTGGTTGATGTAAGTTTGAAGGCCTGTAACATCACCAATGTTTTAACCATATACAGAGTGTTTTATTTTAGCAAGTGGAAAGGTTAAACATTGTGTAGGCCTACTTGTAAGTTCATGAGTGTAGGCCTATTTGTAGGCCTAGCTTTAGCTTTGGATGTTGCCCATCGTACACGAATGTTTTGCTTGGCAGCCGAGATCTTCGGTCATTTACCTGTGCTAGGCCTACTTTACTTCCCCATAACACACTTACAAACTTTAGATAGGGTTGTGCAATAACAATAACGTCAAGTCAGGTGTACAAGAAAATAGACACATGTAAACAAACCAAGAACACACTGTCAGCTGTTCCACAGCCTTCAAACTCGTGTAATTCCTAAAACTCAGCATTTAGTATCAATTATATAGTTCAGTGGTTTAAAAGACATGTGCTGCTATCTAATGGCGTTTTCCATTGGCATGCACTCGGCGAGTGCAGAGATGTCATTGTTGTCAACCTCCACTTGAATAACATTACAAAACAGAACAAATGAAAAGACAAGTGGCAATGCAGTGCGCACTAGGGCGCACTAGTGCGACCTGAGTGCGGCCAATGGAGAACACCATAAGTGCATGTATAGCTACCCAGTGAAGACAGACAACCCGCGCATTTTAAAAGCTAATTCGATGAGAAATCCATTCAGAGTCAGCAGCTGATTCTTCTCGCGAAGACGCCAAACAACCTATATGTTGGCGCACAACGCTGTGCCGGCGTGACAACACAATAACATTACGAATACTTAAAGTTACTCAATCCCGATATAATTAACACCATTAAACAGATAACATTCCAAATTATATAAATAAAATTAAATAAAACAATCACCCCCAATTTTTTTTTGCCGAATTTCACGTGATTCCTTCCTTAAGAACAACTTGTCCCAATAATCGTTATTCCCTTTTTGGGCAGGCAATTTTTTTCACAAATAATTGACCGCGATTTTTATATGTGATCCAGTTCCACCCACGTGATACCTCTTTCTGCGAGCGATGAACTGTGCTCATTCTAACTGGAAAGTGCTTGAAGCATTGATATGTGTTTTAGGCAGTTCCCTGTGCCTTCAGCCGAATGGCATACAATCATTTGAAATATTGAACAGTTGTCCCGAAAACAGAAATAAAGGGCTCTACATTCACACATTTAAAAAAAACTTATTAAAGGAACACACTACAGAATAAAATTTAATGATTTTGGATATTCTTAAATGTCCAAAAATAAACCATTATCGTGAAATTGTTCCTGGAAGATTAACAATAAATATTATTAATCTACGACAAAGGCTGCCCGTGTATCTTTTCCTATGAACAGTTCCATAAATATCCGATGCTTTCTGGCAAACGTTTAGCTTTTTACAAATTGCCAAATGTATCCTATAAGTATTCTCTCCACAAGGTTGTTGCTGCCACTGCCAACAACATTTAGCTATCACACATCTTGTGCCCGTCAAAGTAAAGGCCTTACCTGGAATCACTTCAACAAAGAACGTGGAATTCTCCTTAAAGTTCTTAACGACATCGTCAGTGACAATCACGTGAATCCCGCTGGGTCCCTGGATGTAGATCTTAGTGACCAGATCACAAGACTCTCCAATCTCGCGAGCCAGCTTTTCCGTCAGCTCGGCGACCGAGAGGGTGTGCAGGGAGACTGCGCGGTGCTCGGGGGGAGGGGACTGCTCCACACACAGGTAGATCGTCAGCTGGGGGGTAATAGTCCTGCACAGAAACAAACACATCACACGTTGTAATATAATAACACACGAGAGAGATATCGCCGGCTGAGAGGGTGTGCAGGGAGACTGCGCGGGTGCCGGGGGGGGGGGCTGTCCCACAGGTAAATCGTCCCCTGGGGGGGAAAAGTCCTGCACAGAAAAAAAACACCTCACACGTTTTAAAATAACCCGAGAGAGATATCCCGGTGAGAGGGTGTGCAGGGGGGATGCGCGGGGGCTCGGGGGGAGGGGACTGCCCCCCACAACGGGGATCGTCAGCTGGGGGGTAATCCTGCACAGAAACAAACCATCAACGTTTTTAATATAATAAAAAAGAAAAGAATATCGCCGGCTGAGAGGGGGCAGGGAGACTGCGCGGTGCTCGGGGGGGGGGGACTGTCCACACACAGGTAGATCGCGCTGGGGGGTTAAAAATCCTGCACGAAACAAAAACATCCACGTTGTAATAATATAATAACACACGAGAGAGATATCGCCGGGCTGAAGGGTGTGCGGGAAAACTCGCCCCGGGGCTCGGGGGGGGGGGATGCCCACCACAGGTAGATCGTCACTGGGGGTAAAAGTCCTCACAGAAACAAACACATCACACTTGTAATAATAAACCA
>JAMZAV010004060.1:0-58978 GCA_024449915.1 Sweltsa coloradensis
CAATGGGGTGATTCCAGAAACTAGGGAATTAAAAAAAAAAATCTTTTTTTTGTTTTTTTGGGTTTTTTTTTTTTTTTATTTTTGAGCATAAATTTCCACCTTTTAAAATTTTTCCCACCCCCAATTGGGTTTGATGCTAGCTTCACTCTAGGGGCCCAATGGCAGCTCTGAGAAAACCAAATATTGTTGAAAGCTGGGATTTAAAAAAAAATTTAAAGATATTGAAGGAAAGATACTTTTTTTTAAAAAATTGTGAATTAATTTTAAATTTAAATTAAAACCATTAAAAAAAGTATTAAATAGGGTTTTTAAAAAAAGACCCACAGCTTTAAAAAATTTTACAGAAATTAAACCAAGAATGGTATTTTGAGGTTAAATACTTGAATTCATGAAAAGTTTTTTACTAATTACCCAAATTTTTTTTGTACATTTGACTTTTAGTTAATTACTAAATGTTTTATAAACTTGATATTTTTCTAAAAAGACTCAAAAGCCTTTTTTGGTTAAAAAATTATAATTTTCTGTGGCCTACTTTTGGTTTTTTATCAAAAAGTAAACTTGTGATACTTGATTTACCGGGCATTTAAAATTTCTAGGGAAAATTTTTTTTTGCATACATTTTTAAAATAATATTATTTGTTACCAGATTAAAAAATGGGATTGACCCCATTGAGACAGGGGAAGTGTACAGAGGAGGAAGAAGGAAAAAGGCAAGCATAAGAATGAAAGCAAATCTGTCGACACATGAGGAAAAAAGCCGCGAGAAACCCGGTTTTAAACCCTAAAAAGCTCCCAGTGTCAAACTCGGTTTAAAAAAGAAGTAAATAGAAAACTAAGGAAAGAATTCAAGAAGCGGGATTTTTAAAAAAAAATTATCGGGTTCCCCCAGTTTGTGACCCCTAGGACATCTCCTGTTAAAAAAATGAAATCCCAAAATTTTGGAAAAGGGAAAAACAAAATTGGGGAAAAATTTTACCTACAAAATTTAAAAAAACACTTGTTCGTTCTTTTTTGGAGCTTAGCTTACAAATTTTATTCTCTTAGACAAAAATGTTATTTTGAACAAGGCACCATTTTGGATTCAAAAAAAAAAAAATAAAAACAAAAAATTTTAAAAATTTTTGGGATTTTTTTAAAATTTTAAAAATTTTAAAAAAAAATTTAATTTTGTTTTTGTTTTTTTTTTTGGAAAACAACAAAATTTGTTTTTTTGATCTACCTAATTGTTTTTTGATTTTTTATTCCCCTAGGATTTTTATTTTGGGCTATTTTTAAAGGGTTTTTAAAACCCGATTTGCTATACCAAATTGACGGGAAAAGGGGAGTTCCCCTTAATTGAAAAGGGGATTTAAACCAAAAAAAAAAATTCCCCACTGTCACAAATCTTTTTTAAAAATTTTTTGGGAATTTTTTTTACCATTTTTTCCCTACATTTTCGAGTGTACTGTAAAAATGTTACTGTTTTAGTTTGTTGGCTAAAGGGAGGAAAAAAATTGTTTCTATTTTTAAAAAATTTTAAAAGGAAAATATTTTGTTCGGAGTTACCATTACAAAAAAAAATTTACAAAAAATCACAGATAAAATTTTTATAAAAAACCCCCTTAAAATTAAATTAAGAATAGGTAGAAAGTTCTGTACACTTTTGACAGATTGCAAAAGGGGAAATTTGGGTTTTTTAAATATCTTTTTTTCCCTTTTTTACATTTTTTAAAAATGTACGTGAGTTCCCCGGAATCACCCCAAGAGATCCCAAAATTTAAATTTTTATAAAAATAAATTCAAAAATTTTACCCTTGTGCAAAAACTTTTTATTTCACTTTTTGTCATTTGTTTTTAATTTTTGGGTAAAAGTTTTTTTTTAAAGGAATTTTTTTTTTTGGGCCCGGGAAACCTCTATGAAATTAGTTTTGTTTGTGTTTAGTAAAGTTTGTTTTTTTATGAACCTTTTTGTAATTGAGAAAGGGTACTTCTTCACTGACTTTTATTTTTTTTAAATTTGATTTATTACCCCTAACTAAGATCCCGGGGACTATTTAGGTTTGCCCCTAGTCCACCCCCTTTAAAAACATTAAAAAACCCCTTTTTTGGGAGTAAATTTGTGGGACTTTTCCGCAGGGCGGGCCCAAATTTCTTTTAAATTTCCCCCCAAAATTTTTAAAACTGGGTGTCCCCTGGGGTACCCCCAAACCTACTCTACAACCACATTTAGTAACATGATTACCTAAGCATTGGGTTTAGGTTCATTCCCCCAAAGAAAACCCTTGTTATTTTTCCCGGGGAATATTTCCAACTTTTGGGGTTTTTAAACGGGGATATGGGCCTAGTCGTGTAGGCCCCAAAGAACAAAAGAGGCCATTTTATTTTTTTTTATTTTTTTTACACCCCGGGAAGGGGCCCAAATAACACGGACACAGCATTTTTTTTTGGGCTTTTTGGGTTTCAAAGGTGAAAAAGAAATCCCCTTTTTTTGCAGGGTTTTTCTCTTGGCAAGGAGGTTTTTAATTTTTATTTTTAGCAAAAATTTAAACTTAACGAATTTAAAAAAAGCAGGGGGGTTTGGGTTTTACTGTTGTGCCTACATTACAAACCCTCACATCTGTAAAAGTTTCATCGTTGGGGCCCTATTTATAAAAAGCGAAGCTTGCTACTTTTTATTTTTTTAAACGGGAGCGCCCCCCAAGACGGGATAAATGGAAGGTTTGGAAGGGAGGCCAACTGAAATAAAATTTGGTTTGTAGAATAATAAAATTTGGAACCCCCTGGAAACATTCTGGGCCTATGCCCGACAAAAAATTTTTTAAAAAAAAAATCTCAATTTATTCAGTTCACAAAATCCTTTCAAGTAGCCCTTTTCCCCTCCTTGGTGTATTCTGTTTTCATCTGTGGGTGGGAAAACTAGGTTCGTGATTTGGGTTTACCATAGCCTATTTTAAAAAACCACGGGCCATTCGTTTTTAAACTTTTTGGGTTTTACGAACGGACATATTTTTGTAGGTTAGTTTAATAGTAAAAATGAAATGTGACCCTTTGATTTACTTCATTTTCGAAAATCTCAGCTCCCCTTTGCAATGGATTTTAAATGGGCCTTGTTTTGAAGAGCCAGTATGTGCAAACTTGTCATGATTTTTTTTCCGGGAGGATTTGAATCATGCCAAGCAAGGGCAGCATTCAGTGGGTGAGTTTTTTGTATGGCCGAGTCAGTCTCTTGGCCTTAACTAACTCTAAACTTTGGGGGATGGTGCCCAATAAAGGAAACCTATCAAAAGGAAAAGAGGGGTAAAAGACTAGGGAAAACCTATGACTCCAAAAATTTATAAAATCTTTGGAAAAAAACATTTTTTGACGTCGGTTCTGAAAAAAATTTTCCCTTTGGGGTTTGGGCCCTCCCTATACCTAAAAGGTAATTAAATTTGCCCATAAACCATAGATTTCATGATGTAAAGTGGGACGAAACCCTTTTTTTAAATTTATCTAATACTAGAAAATAGCCCTTTCCCTCCTAGGATCGGGTTGGTTTTTTAACCCGAGAGTAGTGGGGCCCCTTTTTGTAACTTTAGTAGTCGCGTTGGTCCTTTGGGACCCCCTTTAAATTTTATGAGGGGTTTAAAAACGTTAGGATGACTTTTTTGTTTTACAAAATAGGAAATATTTACCCAATATAGTAACAGCATACATGGTTTATTTTAAACCCAATTTACCCAATCAACAATCAATAAATAACCCAATCAATTTTAAACCCAAAAACCACATAATTTTTGCAAACCTAAAAAAAAGGTTAAAAATATTTTTTAAAACCCCCTGTAGATCAAATTATTTAAAACCAAAGACAGTAGTATTGTAACTGTACACCCCTGGACGGCCATTTTGGTCCCTTTTTTAAATTTTTTTAAAAACCTAAAAGTTACTTTAAAAATTTTCAAATTTACAAATCAAAAAATTTTCAAGTTCTCCCAAAAATTTTTTGCATAATTTACATGTCTAGAAAATTAACCCTGTCCTAAAGGAAACCTAGGGGTTTAGGGCCCTGAGGTCATAGGGGGAATAGCCTAGGTTTGTGCGATAATTTCTAAAAGGGGCCAAGGGTCAGCAATGTTTTTTGTTTGTACCAACGGGGTGAATTTTTTTGCTTTCCTAAATCTGTGAAAAAAACGAGGAAACCCTTCAAGGGTATGGGGGCTAGAACCGGATGGGCCCGAGTAAAAATTTTGGGTTTTCACCAGTAGTCAAACCAAATTTCCGCGAGCGGGGGGGGTTTGGATGTGGCCATTTAAACAAGGGGCCCTCTTTCATCACCTAGGCCAGCAAGCAGGGCTTTTTTTGAAAACGGAGAAGCACAGAGTGCACGCCACGAGATTCAACCTTCAGGACGGCAAGCCCTTTTCCCAAAAGGGAATTTTCCCGAGTGGGGGCCATCAAGCGGGCGAAGCAGGCATTTTAGGGAAGGGAAAACCAAAACGCCCCCTTCCCGTAAAAGAGACCCGGTTTAAATTTCATTTTTTTGGCGGTTTTGTTTTTTAGTTTCAACACTTTTAACCCCCTTTTTGGGAAAACGGGAGTTTTTTTAAGCCGCCCACCAGTATGTGGTAGCTATTATGGGACCGACGCCACCGGGCAGTCGACGACAAAAAGCTAGAAAATGGACATTCTTTTTTAAAAAGTTCACGTTTTCTTTAGCCCGGGGGAGTGGAAAATTTTTTATGCAACTAAATGAATATCCCGGGTTGAGGGCTTTTAAAACGCCCAAACTATATTTGTACACCCCGGGGCCCCAGTCGTGGTAGGCATCTAATAAACCAAAAATCATCATTTAATTAGTCCCAATTTCACGGGGAAATATTTTTGCCTACCCGTCTACAACTGAGTTACATTTCTACTTTTTACACTTCGGGGTCCACCCAGGACGCCAAGAGGGGAACCGGTCAATCCGCCACTGCGGAATTCCCCTGGGGGCCCGAGGCGCCTAAGCGCGCAAAAACCACCATCGAAGTTGCCAAGTAGAGGGCTACGTCCCACCCCACTTCTCTACAGTATCGTAACTCAAGATATCTTTGCCTACAATTTTGGTTGATCTGGGAGAAAGGGATTTTTTTGTATCAATTTAGTAATGTTCACGGAAATTTAATTTCAAATTTTTGCTTTGGATCCAAGTTTCCCACACTATTGCATCTTTCTTCATTTTTTGCATAACTTAGAATCATTAAAAAAAACCTTTTGTTTATCCAAATTTAATCACTTTAAATTTCTTTAAAGGGGCATGCTAACGACCTTAAATCCAATTCATTTCACACCTCAAAAATTTCCCAATTAATGCAGGGCCTTCCGCTCGTCACATTTTTCGGGGACGCATAAGTTTTTTTGTTTAGTCATAGTGGTAATTTTAAAGAACGTGTGAACCACCCAGCTGTTCCGAGGACGGGGGACTCCAGCGGCGAGGCTCACCACTAGCGCACTGGAAAAGGTTTGGGGGTACTTTTCCTAAAGGGGGAAAACCCGTGCTCAACGGGGTCACCGGTTCACTGTCATCCCACTTATGTCTCCCATGTTTTGTGGGTTTTATTTTCCCTTTATTTGTGTTTTCCCACGTATGAGAGGGGCCTCCCCCTGAGTTATTTAGGAGGGCTTATTTGGGTTTAAATTTCCCATGTCGTAGCCGTGGAGCAACATGGGACCAAACCCCCGAGAGGGTTATGCTTGCATAATTATCAATAATCCTCGATACTTCGAAGATTAGGATACAGGTCGGTCTTTTCCAACTATGGGTTTACAAAAATCACAAATCGAGTGAATTCCCGAGGGTTGGGCTACATAGGAAATCATTAGACCCTTTGTACTTAGGCCCTTTTCCCTTTCCCTTTAGCTTGGGAACCGGGGGTTTTTTTTAAGTTTTTTCGTTTCAGTAAAGGGACCAACGGGGTCTTTACGTTTAAGGGGCACTCGGTACGTAGGATTTTTTGGTAGTCACCGGGGTTTGCCCCCTTTTCGGGTGGCGCGACAAGTGGGACCGAAGTAATCATCCCCGGCCCAACCCGAGATTATTTTTTGTTTTGGGGGAAAGTGTTGTAGGACAACAGGTCAATTCACGGTTTGGTACCACGGGGGTGCCAAGTCACACGCAGGTGCAAATGGGAAACCCTTTGGGTTAAACCCGGGGACAAGATGGGGGAAAGGGGAAAACCCAAGGAAAAAGCCAGCGTCCCTAAGGCAATCGGGGGCCCCCGGCGTGGAGTAGGGGAAAATAGGGACGAGGGGGTACCCCCCCGAAGTGATTGGGGGTTCGTTCAGGGCCCCAGCATCGGGGTGGGGAAAACGAGCCCCAAAGGGCCCGGGGCGACCCCCTAGGCCGCAGTGCCTAGAGGGGGAAAATTTACTTCCGCCCATCTCATCGGAAATAATCCCAATTAAGCAAACAAAAAACTAGTAGAAACTTTAAATAAACGGGGAGACAAAATGGAAGAGGGGTCACACCCAGGGTAAAAAGTATTTTCCTTTAGCGTCATGGATAGGTGGGAGGGCAAAAAATAGGAAAGCCAAAGAAAGCACGGGAAGAACTCGAATCCGAGACCTCGGGAAAGCGCAGCGGGAAAAAACCAGCTGAGACCGAAGAGGAACTAGGTGGGGGAATCAGAATAAAAAAGGCGTGTAGTGACAGTGGGGGGCAATTGAGAAAAAATCTTTATCCAAGGGGGCATAGCTAGGGGAAAATCGGACTACCCCAGCGACAAAAATAGAGAAGAAGTTAGAAACAGGTAAAAAAAACCCATACCCAAATTGACGGAGAAGAAAAAAGGAACGCGAGCAGTTAAAAATTTAATTCCCGGGGGGGGGAAGGGCGGGTTCGATAAAAACACAACAATCACAGTGAGCGCGATAGGGCCAGCAAGTTTGGGGGGGAAACGTCAGAAGAAACCCACCCGGGGTTTGGAAAAGGAGTTCGCGACAGGGAAACGCAACCAGGGCAGAAGTGGCCAGGCTTAGTTGGAAACGTTGGGAGTACGACCGAACTGGCAACGGTGAGCCCAGGTTGGACTAGAGCGAGCGGGAGCAAAGCGGTCAGCCTCGGAACGGGCTGGGAATAATGCCACGGCAAAGGGGCGAGGGGAAAACTAGAGACGCGCGCCCGCGACCAAAGTGAGGAGGTGTGGACGGCAAATTCGGAACCGGCCCCGTCGGGGAGTGCCTGTAAAATACGACAACTTGGGGGATCGCCCCATAGTCAGACATGAAATGTACATAGGGGAAAACGCCTGAGCGGGGAAAAAGTGTGTTTCAATAACGAGCCTCAGGGTTACACCCCACGCGGTTTTTAAATTTTTTGGAGGGGAAATTTTGCAATTTTATAAGGTAGCAGGGGGAAACCCAAAACTCCCCTTTGGGGCATGCAATTTTCCCGGGGGGGTAGTACTGGACGGGTTTGAGGGAGGCAGATATCGAAAAATTTTTGGGGGGGTTTCCCAAAGAAATTTTGGTTGGGAGAAAATTTTTGGGGGGGCAAATCGGAGGGGCGCCCTGCTACAAACCTATCCGGGGAAATATTGCCCGGCCCCCCGGAGCCATATCGTGCTATTTCCCCCGACTGGTGAATTTTAAAATTTTTTCCTAGCCAATCCTGTGTGGACCACTTGTTGACGCAGTTCTACGTGGTCATGTTCGCAGCAAGTACGTCCCCTTTATTTATCCCTCGCAGACTCACCAACCGAACTAGTGGAAATAATGTCACAAATCGAAACCAAAACCCTCAAACTTGGCGGAGTGCTAAAAAATCCAGTCCGACAGAAAAAGTCATGCGAAAGCCCCCCGTCCCCAACGAAAAAATTTCCCAGGGGGGGAAACCCAGGGTTTAAAAAACCACAACATACGAAAAGGGGTTTCAAACGAGAGAGCCCCGGCGCCAAGGGTAACGGATCACGAAGGGGCCCCACCCCCCCGCCCCGCACCCCGAACCCCGGGGGGAACCGTGACAGCCCCGAGGAGGGGCACGGCGATCGGGGGGGCCCGAGGGGGTTGCGAAACACAAGGGCGCAGCAAGGCGGCAGGGAGATGGCGCGATCCCACGAGGAGGTTCGCAAGGCTGTGAGTTTGGGCCCGAGGCCAGGGGGGGGGTTGCCCCCGCGGGGACTCAAAACCCTCGGGAAAAGCTTTAGAGGTCGGCCCCTGGCCCACATCAGTTACCGACTAAAACTTGGGAATAAAATGTGTGAACCCCGTTTTTGTTTAAACCCCCCCGTGAAGAGTTTTTGGGTTTAGGACGCCGCCCGATAAGAAAAACTAAAATTCCCTTTTCCCCAGCATCGAGTGCACAGTAGGAGGAACGATAGGGTTTTACCCACTGCCTTTTTGGACCCGGGGCGAGATTACGTGCAATGGGAACTTCTTCGACGAGCTGAGTCTAAGACCCACAAATCACGTCTTACCCGTCGTAGGTGTAACTATATTAGGCGCTACGAGTAAGAAAAGCAAGGAATTACTAAACAGGTGTTCCCCTTTGCTTATTTATTAAAAGATCGAAGACGGATATCACTTGCTTAGTAATGGGATCTAGGGCAAAAAGCTCATCCCCGGTATCGAAATTTGGTTTTTACCAGAATAAAGTCAATCTGTGTTTTTTCCAACGGCCCCCTTGGGCGAAAAAAACAACCTGTAGTCCACCCTTCCCCTGGTCAATATCACGGAAAAAGGAAGGGGTATCGGGAACTTTCATGTAGGAAACAATCACTGTCGACACAGTCGACCAAACAATAAGGGAAGTTTTTAAATTGGTCTGATAAAGAGGGTTTGGGGTTTTTCCCCCCAAAAACCCCGGGCCAAAACTTTTCGGGAAGGGGATAAGAGAACAGATCAGGGAAAACAAGACAAAAATTACCCCAGAACAAACGGGTTTAATGATCGATCTTTTTTCTCGAATATCGCGAAGTTTTTTTTTCCCCTCCGGAAAGGGACTTTTTAAAAGCTTTTAAAATCATAAAATAAATTTTTAAGGAGGAGAAAAAAATTCTTTGAGAAAAACCCACCCGGGGGCCCCAAGCATACAGGGCAGCCGTGGAGGAGCAACTAGGAAAGATTTTTAAAACTGGGGGATTATTGACGCGCAAATAGCCCATATGTGAATCCCCTAGTGGGGTCATGGGAAAAAGGATAAGTCTGTACGCTATGTCTTGAGCAAGGGCAAAGAATCCAACTTAGTACCGGATAGGGGAGAAGGGCCCAAAATTCCAGAAGGGGTTGTTGCAAACATTTGATAACGTGAACTACTTATCGTCTTTAGCCTGTCGAGTTCCTACCCGGCAGGGGGGTTGGGGCCGGGAAGCAGGCCCTATACCGCTTTTTAAGTACAACAAAGTACTTAACCCAATTTTTTGTGTTGCCTTTCGGGTAAGGGACATCGGGACTTTTTCACCCGCGCCCCTTTGGGCAAGGTCCTTTGGGGGGAACGCGTTTCTTTCACTAAGCCCTATGGGTTTATGACTTGATTGTGTCCCGAGGACGTTTTTTTTAGAACACCCCCTCCCCTCAGGAAAAAAACTTCGAACCCATTTCAGAATTAAAAAGGGGGGAAACTTAATTTACAAATCCCTGTTCCCCGCGAGATAATGTTCCTTTCCTAGGACAAAAACCTGTCCCCCCCACGGAGTGTTTGCCAGATTCCCCAAAAAAGTTTTCAGTGATCATGGATTTGGCCCCGAAACCCCAAAAAGGGCCCCCAATTAAAGTGCCTTCCCTTTGGGTTTTTGGTTTAAATTTCTATAGGAGAAATTTTAAAGGGGGGCTATACGAAGCCGTCCCTTTAGCTCCCAAAACCGGATTAAAGAAGGGGGGTTTCGTTGGTGCTGGACCAATGAAACCCAAGGGGGGCCCTTTGAGAGGGTGAAACGACTGGTTTTGTTTAAAAAAGTGTGGCTTGCCATCCCCGCTACGTAAGCCGTTTTTTTGTACGTGTGATGCAAGCGATCAAAGGGTTGGGGGGGGCTTTTTTCAATTGGGACGACAAGGGAAAATCCCACGTGTTTTGGCAATGACCTCACGCCTCCTTCGTGGGCGGAGTTTAATACTTCACGGGAGAGAAAAGGGCCCCTAAATTCGGGGATTGTCTTGATAAATTCCGTATCTACATCTATTGGTTTTCCCAAAGGGCCTTAAAAAAAAAATGCACAAAGGGGCCCCAAAGCTCTCAACCCTTTATTAAAGCAAAGTGGGCTTTTTGTCCCCCAAACGGTTTTTCGGGGTTGGTTTTTTTGGGGGATCCAAGAGTTTGGACTTCAAAAAAATACATTGTGCGGGGGGAAAGGTAATCTTGTGGCCCACACCTTGAGTAGGGATCCGTGAGTGGGCACTGGAGGATGGGGGAATCAGGCAGCCGGGACAGAGAACTAATAGTAGCTCAAGTCGGGTTTTACAGGGGATCCAGCGCTACGTGCAAAATGCCAAGCGGGAAAGTCGGTTCATCAGAGTGAAGACGAGTATTTTGGGGAAAATAAAAACCGAACTAGGGGGCTGCGACCAGGGACGATGGAGCGGGGAAAATACAGGGGTAAAACAAAGATTGTATCCCCCTTCCCCCAACGCGTGGAACCGTGACCCACTTGGAAAGTTAAAAGGTACCCGCAAGTATGGAGAAGGAGATTTGTGTGGGGGTACAAATAGAGTTTGGGGGATTTTTTGGGTTAACCAAAAAGTTTGGCGGCGATTTTAGAAAGGGGTTTTTTTTGGAAAGGGATGGCGAGGGCCGTACGCAAGTTTTTTTCCGACCTGCGACCTCTGTCAGAAGAGTAAACACGCAACTTTTGCGTTTCACGGCGCGTACCAAACCCCTCGTTCCCCCCCGAAAAAAGCAGAGTATCACAGCTTTAAAATCTCTTTGGGGCCCTTTTCCTAAAAAGGGCAGGGCGCGCTAGGTACTACTTGTCCTTTTGTCGAAGTGTTTACAAAGTACTCGCACGGGACGTTTTGCCCTACCGCCCGGGAAAAACTTGTTTAAAAAGCTAGGCATTACGTTGAACGTTTTGACCCCCGGGGGGTATGCTGAGCGATCATGGTACTCAGTATACCGGGGCTATCCCGGGACGAGAACCCCAAGGTCCACAAATACGTGCGTACCTTGTCCATACCCATCCGCAGGCGAAAACCTAGTGAACGGATAAAGGGAGTTCGGGCGCTTTCGGGGGAAACCTACTGCAAACAGAGACACGCAGTTTTGGGGGGGAAAATGTTCCCCCGACGAGTTATGTTTAAACACGCCGTAACACCCCAGAGCACAGGTGTAACGCCGTACGAACTTTTTCTTTTTGAAAAAGTTACCGGGGAGGGTGTGTCAAAAAATGTTTTAAATATCCTGGGAAAGGAGCCGAGCGAAATCACTGCCGAGATGCGTGAAATGCCCAGTTAAAAACCCGTCTAGACAACGGGGGGAAAGGAGAAAGAAACTCCAAAGGGGTAAACCACCCACAAAACCACCCTTTAATGTAGGCGACCCGGGCCTGTTGAAAAACCTTTAAACGTGTCTAAATTTTCTAATAAGGAGGGGGAGGAAGATGTTCCCATTTTTTAGGGGGACCATTTCTCGGTCAGTGGGGATCGCGGGACGAAAAGGTACGAGCTTTTCCCCACGAGTTTGGTTGGGAGTTTTAAAAAAGTGGGACAATATTATTTAAACTTAAGTTGTAAAAAGCCGAGGAGAAGAAAAAGTAAGAGCGGGGGGGTATTTGGAAATACATTTTGGTGGAAATAAGGAAAAGCGAGGTTTGGAGTGAATCGAAAACCCCAAACCCCAGGCGAGCCAATGCCCGGGAAAACCCCGGCCCAGAGCAAAATGTCAAGTCGGGGGCCCCCGAGAGAGGGCCGCGCTAGACAAGCCGGTAATGGAGAAAGTGTCAACGGAGCGCGCCCCTGTTTCCCCCGCAGCGACCACAGCTGGACCGGGGGTTCCCTTCAAGGCGACCTAGTTTCGCGCCCGGTCATCGACCTTTACTGTCAGCAGGGGCAGCACAAATTTTGGAAACAGCAAAAGGGAAAAAGGGCTCACACTCCACAACAACTCAGGGGAAATAATGACTTGAAAATTTGCCCTAAGAACGCCTTATATTTCGTCCCGTACAGAAGGGACCCCGATAATGAACCCCCCAAATGTGGTTACATAACCCCACGCTCATCGTTTTTTCACCTTTGGGCCCGGATCATGCATCTTTTTAGATCTCGTGTGTCTTGAGCCCGGAAAGTACCTGTGGGAGCTAACTGATTCCCACCTAGAAAGGGCGTACGTGGACAATACAGCGCTGAGTCGGAAATGGGGATCACGCGATAGAATCTAGGATAGCCCCTGATCATGAGCCTAGGGGTTTCCCCCATGTTTTTGTTTTGCCTCCGTGGGTTGTGAAAATGGTTTCGTAGAGGTTTCCCTTTGGTTTTTTGTGGGGCACACCACCGGTTTGCAGTGCAGTTTCCCAGTTTTTCGTCGCAAGTTTGCGGGATCTGTCCCTTCAAATTAAAATTACCCGTAGAGTTTAGAATTTTTAAGTTAAAATTTGATCCAGGTCCAAAGGGCCCGTAGTCCCAAACCTTTTTGTGATTTTTTGCGATCGCGCAGGGGCTTTTTTCGTCATGAGTGGCACCCCATTAGTTTTTTAGTGTGAAAAGTAGGCGGGCGGAAAATTCGGTGTGTTTCTTTGCGAGCCTAGTCTTTGAATTTGTAACGTCACGGGGGCGTTTCGGGACCTTTTTTTTGTAAATTGTTTTTTATTCGCCGTCTTTCTTTCTTTTGTTTCCTTCGTGGCCCCGGGCTTGGGATTAGTTTTTAAAAATCGGGAGACCGGGACTTATGCGTCTTTGTAAATTTTTTGCCCCCTTTGGGGTAGAGACCGAGTAGGGCAAGGGGGTTTTGTCAGTTATCTACGGCTAGGGGTTTCTTTGTGTAGGGAGGCGTAGGCGCGTAAACCCAATCAGGTTTGAGTAAAAGCTATCCCCCCCCCATGCGAGAAAATGCAGCTTGGCCCACCAAGCGTTTTTTCAGGACATCGGGGCCCCGGGGAGTTTTTGGGTTTGGGGGAGGGAGTGGGTGGTTTGGGCCGCACCCCTATCCTGTTGTTTATCGGGCAGTTTTGCCGTATACGCGAGCGCCCCAGCTGTCAGTGGGTGTGGCAGTAGGTGGTGATGACAAGGGGAGCGGGGACAGCCCGGCCCCAGTAAAACGCATCGCCAAATGAGTGGCCGCGGCCCAGGAGCCGTTTTAGCGGGTCACGCGCAAACCCTTTCAACTACGTGGGTAGTGTAAGGGGGTTTGGTAGAGCGGAACCCTTTTGGGTTTTCGTTTTGAGAACAAGGGCAATAAATTGTCAAGTTTTTGGGGGGGGGATCATGGTTTCAGGGGGGGTTTCTTCCTTTTCCTGGGAATTGTTTTTTTTTTGGTTAATTTGTACTTTTCCCAACCCCAAAGGGGCAGAAACGAACGTTTGGGAGGGTTTTAGGGGTCCGGAAAAGCCCAAAAGTTTGGGTTTTATTTATGTTAACGTAATATGGCCCAAGGGCCAAACCCCCCCTTTGAAATGTCGCACACCCTTTGTGCCTGCGTATTTTGAGAGTTTTAAAAGGGCGGATTTCCAAAAAAAAATGGGGTGTAAATTTTTTGTTGCCTGCGAGCTGCACTTAATATTTTTTTTGGGTTTTGAGGGTAACTTCCTGCGGGACGTGTACCAAATATCCGCAGGGAAATTAAGGGGGCACGTAAACTTTTAAAAACCCGGAAAGGGCCCTGGTTTTTGGCCCTATTTTTTAATTTTTTAAAACCCAAAAGTTTTCATAAAATTTTTTTAAAAATTTTCATAAAAATAATTTTTAAGTTCTACAAATTTTTTTCAAAAATTTTCATGTCTATGTAAAATTTAAACCCTTTTCCTAATAGGAAAAAACTAGTGGTTATTGGGTGAGGTCCTATGGGAAAAGCCTAGGCTTGTGCGATAAGTTTTAAAAGTGGCTAATGGTCACAATGTTATTTGCTGTACCCAAAGGGTGAATTTTGTGCGCTAAATCTGTGCAAAACGAAAGGGAGGGCTTCAAACGGGGCGGGGTAGCAGCCCGGATCGGCCCAGGAAATAGTTTGGGTTTTACCAGTGTCGACCAATCGCGAGCGGAAAAGGGGTGGGGTGGGCCCCGTGACAAGGTTTTAGTCATCCCCCCGGCCCGCAGAGGCCCGGGGGGTTTTTGAGACGGGAGAAGCCCCCGGTTCATCGTTCCCCCTGAGATTCAAGCCTTCAGACGAGCAAATCGTTTTTCCAAAAAATTTTTTCCAATTTTGGGGGCCTATCAAGAAAGGGGAAGCAGGCCCTTTTTGGGCAATGGAACCAAAACCCCCCTCTCCACGTATAAGAGAGGGGGTTTTCCCAAATGCTAGTTTTGCGGTTTTGATTTTGTTTAACACATTTTAAACCATTTCGGTAAATCCCGGGGGTTTTTAAGCCCCCCCCACCAGTATGTGGGGAGCTATTATACGAACCCACGCCCCGGGGCCCGTCGACGCACCCGCTAGGGCAATGGACATTCTATTTTAAAAATTTTACAGTTTTCTTTAGTCCGGGGGTGGCAATCTTTTTGCAAATAATGAATATCCCCGATTTGGGGCATTTTTTTTAAAGGGGCGAATATAATTTGTACACCACTTTGGGCCCCTCTTGGGTAGGCTCTAAACAACCCAAAACATCATTTTAAAATTTGTACCAATTTAAAGTGAATATTTTTCTTGCCTACCCCCGTCTACATACTGAGTAAATACATTTCCCACTTTACACTTCGGGTCCACCCGGACGCCAAAAATGGGAAGCAGGCCCAAACCGCCACTGCGGAAAACGCCCCGAGGGCCGGGCGCCCAAAAGCGCGCATAAACCACCCTCGAAAAATGCCAAGTAGAGGGCTACGTCCCACCCCACTTCTCTACAGTATGTAAAATCAAAATATCGTTGACTACTAACTTTGGTTGTCTAAGTAAGACTTATTGTATCAAATTTTTGTAAAGTTCCCCCTAAAATTTTAAAATTCAAATCTTTGCTTTGGATCCCAAACCCTTTACCTAATTTCATTCCTTTTTTATTCATTTTTTTGCTAACTTAGAATCATTAAAAAAAAAACCTTTTGATAAACCCAATTAATCACTTTCAAATTTATTAGGGGGATGCTAACGCCTTCAATCCCAAGTCATTTTCAAACCTCAACAAATTTTAATTAATGCACGGCCTTCACTCGTCAAAAAATTTCGACGCATAAACTTTTTTTTAGTCATAGTTGGGAACTTTAAGAACGTTGAACCCCCCACTGTTCCCAGGACGTGGGACTCCAGCGGCGAGGCTCACCCCCTAGCGCACTGGGTAAGGGTTTGGGGGACTTCCTTTAAAGGGGAATCCCTGCTCAACAGGGCACCGGGGTTTACTGTTTATCACCCCTTTTGTCTACCATGTTTTTCTAGGTTACGGGGGGGGGTTTTTTTGTGTTTTTTCCCCACGTATGAGAGGGCCTCCCCCTGAGTTAGTTTTTGGGGTTTCTTATCTTAGGTTAAATTTTCATAGTCGTAGCCGGTTTGGGCAACATAGACCTAACCCCCAGAGGGTCTAGCTTGCCAAAATTTTCAATAATCCGGGCGATACTTCAAAATTTGGGGGAAAAGGTCCCGGGCTGTTTTTCCGAAAATATAGGGACATAAAACACTAAAACGAGTGAAATTGCGAGGGGTTCGGGGGTACAGTTTGGGTATCATTTGAAACCGTACTTGGGCCTTTCCTTCCGGAGCTTAGAACCGGGGGTTTTTTTTTTGTTTGTTTCAGTGGGCGGAACCCAAAAGGGGCGTTACGTTTCAGGGGCCTCGGTACGTAGGACTTTTTGTTTGTCACCGAGGTTGCATTCCGTTTCAGTATTATGCCAAAAAAGTATGTTGAAGAATAATCAACCTACAATAACAAAAACATGTCTCATAATAGTGATTGAGTATGTATGTTTTTGCCTCCCTTAGTCCCCTAGTCGCGCAGCGGTCGAAAAGACCGAGCAACCGAACAGGACCTCTTATCTTAGATGAAGTTCTGAAGAACACTGAATCGCGTATTGCACACTGGCTTCACAAATCTATTTTGGGAAGGTAGGCGGAACTAGACAAGCCATGCATGCGCGCTGTGCAAATACCAACTGTTGAAAAAAAAAATCGGTCTAAAAGACCACACGCGACTACTCTCGGGTTAATATTGTTTGTATCACTCAAATGATCTAAGCCTTTATAAAAGAAGAACTTGTAATTTTAAGAGAAGTGGCTATGCTTGCTTATAAATTATCAATGGTGTTATATTGATTCACCTATATTTTATATTTCAAATATATTATTCAATGTAAGTAGGCCCCTACCTAAGAGTATTCTGTATTTTGTATGGTGGGCTCTATTTCAAAAGAGGCCTAACATTTTCTCAAATATTTTGCCCTAGTCTGGTCTTGCTTGCTATCATTGTAGACCTATTATTTGTAATTCATTTGTAGAAAACTGATGACGGTGACTCGGGAAATGACGAGCCGACTGATCTGTACTACGGAGCCGAACGCAGGCCTAGCGAACATCAGCCGCCGCCGATGATGAGAACCCCTTCCCCCGGTGGCGGTTCCAAAGCCGGATCACCTGGACAAGAGACTGGAGATGCTGACAAATCCCCGTGAGCCAGACGATTTGACTCCGGGTGTCGTTGAGTGTCTTCCTCCTGAAGGTAGGTAGGCTTACGACTTACGACCTGGTCTGTCTGACGCAAGTAGCTGGATGTATGCCTAGTACATAACACTTACAAGTTTAAGTACATGTTGTAGGGCCTACAGAACCTATAGAAGCATATGCCTACCTTTCTCTCCTATAGTAATCAGTGGGCACTACTTGGAGTGATACCTTGTGATACCTTGGGCCTACGGGTTGGCATGGTCGCTTTGATTTACTGTCCCCCACTGAAAATCAGTTACATAACTGAGTGGGTAGACATACAATTTATTTATTTATTATTTATTTATTTATGTTGTAGGCCCATATTTGCAAAAGTTTCTTTTGAAAACAAACTTTGAAAACATAGTTTATCAATTTAAAAAAATATTTTTATCAAGTTCAAGTTCCTTAAGAAATTCCCTAGGCCTATATTATATTCAATGCAACTGCAGAGTTACCAACTAACTTGCAACTTACAAGCACTGCGTATGTAATAAATAGGACTTTATAAACCACCTAAGGATAATCTAGAAATTATTGAGAAGCTAGGTTCATTATAGGTAGAGGTAGTGAAAAATGGTGATAACGAAATTCGCGAATTTTTTTAAATTTCCTTTTTATTGCCTAAAATGTAATATTGTCGACGAATTACATCATTTAGTGATGGAAAAAAAACACATTTTGAAAA
Source organism: Sweltsa coloradensis (assembly GCA_024449915.1). Classification (NCBI taxonomy): domain Eukaryota; kingdom Metazoa; phylum Arthropoda; class Insecta; order Plecoptera; family Chloroperlidae; genus Sweltsa; species Sweltsa coloradensis. The sequence goes on from JAMZAV010004060.1 coordinate 17,388, forward strand.
CGCGAATTTCGCGAAATTTCGTGTATAGCGCGAAATAACGAACGAAATTACATCAAACTGGTCAAAACGCGAATTAAATCGCAAAATTGGACCTTTTAGTGTGCAAAATGTAAAGTGATGTGGAGGTGCCGGTCCAGTTTTGGTGGGGTGCCGGTCCAGACCGAATATTACGCGCGCGTAGGCGGGGTACCGTGACGTCACGGGCTTCACGGAATATACCTCCAAAATAACGGCGCGTATCACGGCTTCCGCGAAAATAGTATACCAAAATAACAGTGCGTACAATTTTTTTAGTGATTTTTTTATTTTTTAGTAACGTTTTGACAATTTTTTTGAAATCGCGAAAAACGCGAAATTTGGGTTTTTTAAAACGAAATTTGGGTTTTTATATCACCATTTCTCATTACCTCTAATTATAGGGTACATTTCGGAGGCCAGCTCGTTCAGCTCGGTACCTACCGGTAGCGATGGCTTATATTTTGGCTACTAAATTCTAATGTGATCTTTTAAACCCAGCTGTATAGGTAGGCCTACCTCCTAATTAGCATTCACTTACATGTTTAGTATTGCTGGCGGTTTTCTCATACCTGGATGACATGTCGCTGTGGTGCGTTGGAAACGTCTGCAAGAGATGGCGACACCTGCTACACACCCACGTGTCTGGAGAGCAGTGGCGCCTCTATACCGTACGTCGGTGGCCACTCTACAAGCCGCTCTGTGCAGTTCAAGACTGGTTCAATGTGTACACAGAGCTCATGGACAGCTGTCCATGCAAGACTTGCCTACAGCAGATGGCTCTTCAGTCGCAACCTCCGGGAGAGGAAAACTCTTGGAGAAGAAACCGCCTTAGAAATGAACTAAAAAGTGAGTACGGGCTGCCTACATTGGTAACTTTTGACTGTTCAGAAGTGTGTGAAAATTGCATTTTTATTTTTAATGTTTTGCATTAGGTACCATAGGCCTACAGTTTTACTGAGCTTTTTATAGCTTCTACTTTTCCCTCACCTTCAAGAGCTTGTGTAGTCCTACAGAATTTCCTTGAACTTTGATTAAAATTATTCCATACAAATTTAATTAAAATTACCGTATTGCCCTGTGAGTGTGTCCTGAAAAAGCCTACCCATTTTTGATTATTTTAAAGTCTCAAAAACGTCCCTTACCAACTTATATTATGCATGCTTATGCATATGTTTGTTATATTTCAACGAGAAAAGATACGGGTCGGCTTATTTTCAGGTTTGGCTATATTTGGCACAATACTATCTACTAGGCCTAAATTGAAATGTTGATATAAAAAGTATAGGCCTAAACCTAGAAAGGTTGTTAGACCTACTAGGCCTTTGTACTAGATTGCCCCAGGGGTTGCAACTTGCAACCTTTTTATAACGTGGGTGCCAAAATTAAGTTAATTCTAGTGGGTAGTAACAATAATGTTTACATGCCACTAGGCCTACATAGGTATAGGTAATGTTAAAAAAATTAAATTTTGTTATTCAGGAAATTCACAACAAAAAAGCCATTTCTACATCCTATCGTACCTATGACATTATTAAATTTCCTTGGAATTTATTTTAACTTAATTTGGACGTTTTATCAACTGGTTGAAAATTCATAATATTTTGCAGAATGACTTCCCATTTTTTGAATGCACTCAACTGCCTTTTATCTTTTTGCCCTCATAGGGGTAGGTCTACTTGTTAAATCCATTGCACAATAAAAATGAAAATTGGGTGAAGCCATTTGACAATCCGATCCAAAATTTTCTCCGCATCGAGCTACCAAAAACACAATAAAGAAATAAATTGCGATATTGGGATTCCATTTTGTCCAAAGATTGAATAAATAAATACTATCTTGATCACAGTTGTCACCACTTCTTTAATCGGTTGGATGAGTTCAGGTCAACTTTTTTTACAGTGTATATATAATGTTTAATGTTCATTTAAAAAATTTGCAAGATCGGCAAATCCAGCTAGTAATTTCACATAAGCCTAGGTCTACTTAGATTCAATCACTTTTCAACCTTCTATTTTCACCAAATTGTTTCTGTATTTAGTGAGGTTGTTTTCAAAGGATGAGCGCATGCCGTGATCAGAGCACATGTCCTCTAGATGCAAGTTTGGGAAATTACTACAAATTACCTGCTTGGTGACATATTAACGGCCAATTACTAAAAAAGTATGCACTATGTATTTGAAATAAAAAAGAGAAATAGTGCCAATTCCATTGGCATTCCATTAGGCTACCTCAGGGTTGCCACCAAGTAAATTTAAAAATCCTTGACAGATACCTAAAAAATCCTGAGAAATCCTGAGAAATCGCCATTTATTTTGCCGTTAGCGTAATTTACACAGTTACGAAGGGAAAACAAAATTTCAGGTTTTGGTTACAAAATAAGGATAGTCAGCCAGATGGTATTTATGAGAATTTAATCAAAATTACGTTTGTACTTAGGATTAGGCCATAAATACAATTTAAGAATGTCAGAAATTATATATTATGAAGATTAGGATGATCATAATAACAAAAACAAACTTGAGAAGTAACAAAAAACTAAACATAAAGTTATTATTGTCATAAAAGTTCAGAGTAGGATTAGGCCAGTCATTGCAGTGGGCAATTAAATTAAATATGAAGACAAGGCCTATCAAAGATAAAAAATATTAGACACAAGAAAAATAGAGGAAGAACAAACAAAAACGCACACAACCATTTAAAATCTTTTAGCCACTCGGTTTTAAACTTCTGTGGGTAGGGCTTTTTAAATAGCCATCGTTTTCAAGTAGGCTATGGCTAGGCCTAGGCTAGGCCTGTTTTTGATGCACACGAAAAGAAAACAAAAAACACGGCGACCGCCGGCGAGGGTATTGTAGCCTAAGATAAGTCGACGTTTTGAAAACGTTTTCAGTAGCTTAAATAGTCCATCCTTTTCAAGTATGCCTAAGCCAGGCCTGCTTTTGATGCACACGGAAAAGAAAACGAAAAAACACGGCGACCGCCGGCGATGTAAATTGTAAGTTAACGTTTAAAAACGTTTTCACTTTTCAGTAGGCTCTAGCTGCTGCTAGAAAGACGCGTCTCAAGTTTCAAGAATAGAACACAGAATGCGCTTTGTATCCTAATCACAGTCATTGACTGTGGCGGGGTCGGACGGGAACCAATCACAATGCTTACAGCGCCGTATTGGCTGTCTGCCGCTAAAAGGACCGCCTACTGTTCGCTAGTAGAGTACGACAACTTTCAATATCCCTGCAGTCTACGAAATTTGCACATCGTTTTCACGCATTATATCTAAGCTAGCGATGTTTGTGTAACTTACCAAACTTTATATATTTTGTTATCCCTGCATTGAAATTTGGCGCAATTTTCGAATAATACGGGAATTTCACGTAATTTTGAATAACAGTAAAAAATCCGCAAATTTGGACAAAAATCCTAGTATCCGTGACAACCCCTAAAAATCCATAAAAACGGACAATATCCGTGAAAACGGCAACCCTGGGCTACCTTATTATTTTTAAAATGTTACATCTTGACCAAGGCGCGTGCACAGAAAATGGCTTGGCGTGCCACGCAGGGTTGCTGATAGGGATGCACCCGATAATCGATATTAGGCCTATCAATCAATAATCAATATAATGGATATAATTTCGATAATCGATAACCAAAATTCATTATCGATTATCGAAATAACAAATAATTGGAAAATAGTGGCACCAGAGTCGATAAAGAAGTTTCCCCTTTGGGGAGGTCCTCCAACTCCCTATACCGCCCTGGGTTAAATAAAAAGTCGGTTTTTGGCGTTTGGAATCTAACGTTCCGCGCGACTCTGTGTGACGATTGATGGAACTACTTCAATAAAACTACGTCACTTTTCTACTAGTAGCTAACAGCCGATGACGAAAATGGCGGAAACGTCAAAATATTAAATACGATCGAATGTTGGCGAATGTTTTCGCATAAAGCAAACTCTCTTTTTTGATGAGGATATTTCTGATGTAGTAAACCTAAGCCTAGGACCTAGGCCGACAAAATGTATTGTTTACTATTTCGATTTCAATGCCAAGGGCGTACTTACGTCTGAAAACTATATTGTGGCCTGGGGCCTAGGCTACACTTACGTCCGTAAGGCTTAAATAATCCATATCTCGATTAATTTAGCACGAAAATGTCAGTGACGCATGCGCAACACTTTATAGTACAATAATAAATCAAAAGTAAATCGTTTTTTAAAAGGCTAGGGCCCTGGGCTAATATAATTGAATAAAATTGAAGTTTGACGTTGCGTCTGATGTTTTGTTTATTGCATTGTCACTGCATATCGATAATCTACTGGACCGTATTTAGCCTGCAGTGCTTTTATTAGTTTCACATTTGAGCCACCCTCAGCGCGCAGAGCGTTAGATTCCGTTTTGACTTGGGAGTAAGGGGACCTCCCCAAAGGGGAAACTTCTTTATCGACTCTGGTGGCACCGACCAAACTCTAAAGATGGAGATTATCTACGTTGTGCCATGCACTGGCTGGGCTGATGGTGTCACACTCGAGATTTATGTTTGGAAATGAGCTATCAGTCGACCGGACACGGAAGCCAAACACATGACATCGAAGACAGCGAAGGGCCGAGGCAGCAAACAGAACGCGATTGAATTTTGTTTGTGTGTTTTGAATTACACTTGTCACACTTGAGATTCCACTTATAGATCGGAACAGGTTTTGTTGGTGATATCGATATTATTGATAATGACATAACCATTTTGATAATCGATTATGAAAAAAGGATCGATGTGCATCCCTAGTTGCTGACCCCTGACCTAGCCTACGTATGTATAAAAATGGGAATGGACAAACATCGGTTTGAGACATTATGTTGTTTGTGACAGAATGCCTATCGGCTACGTTAGTGTTTGTGGTTTGGGAAAGAAGAAAGGAGACCAACAGCTTACCTTAAATGAGATGGGCAGCTGCGTGAAAACTGGCTGGTATAACATAAAATATTTACAAGATACACAATGTCGTACGTTTCGGCCAACGCGGCCTTGGTCACCGACCGTTAGAGAAGAACTAAATTTAAAAATATTTACAATATATTACAAGGCGCTGTTGGGGGGAGGGGGGTGAAGGTGGCGGTTGCAACAGTGGGAGGAGTCAGGTGGTCTAAGAGGAGGGCCTAGGCCTATCTTAGATTGGGGTTTAGGTTTTTTTGCGCGAGCTGGTGACTATTTGTGCGCTAATTCCATTGCCTAAAGTGTTCCTCGTTGGCAGGATGGGGGTAATGACTTAACAACCCTCGTTGTGTAGCAGTCATTTGGAAGTCCCCTGTTGTGGGTTCCTGCATGTTGTGCCACCGGTTTTAGTTCAAGTTTCCTGACAGTGTCCTGCCTATGCCCGTTCATCCTGGTGCTAGGGAATTGGTGGTTAGGCCTATGTACTCGGCTGGGCATAGCTGGCACTGTAGTTGGTAGATCAGGTTGGTTGGGGGTGCAGTTGTTGTGTTGCCTTATGGGGTATGTTATTCCAGTCGCTCGAGCAGTAAATGTTGAAGTGGGGGGGTGAATTTGGCAGGTTTTACAACGGGGTCTCTTGCAAGGGTGAGAAACCTTGGGGTTGGGGGGCTTGTCGGTCTTCCTGACGGGGGTGTGCCAAACGATGTGGTCACTGATGTTGGGTGGCCGTCGGAAGTACACGCGAGGCATGTTCAGGGCCAAGTCGTTGGTGAGGGCCGAGCTTGAAGAATATGTGCTCCTCGTTTCAAGATCCCGTTGAGTACCTGTAGGCCTGGGTGCCACTTGGTGACAAGCGGGATGATTTCGTTGCTGGGCGGAGTACGCTGTACACTGGGACGGTGAATCCGATCTAGGACCTTATGGCGAGGGTATCCCCGGGCAACAAAGGCATTCGCAATGCGGTGGCAATACTTTGCTAGGTCCTCTTCGTTCGAACAGATCCTCCGTCCTCGTGTGGCTAGTGAGTGGGGTAGTGCTTGTTTGGTATAGTTGGGGTGGCAGCTGTCATAGTGTAGATATTGCTGGCTGTTGGTCGGCTTGAAATGGACGCTGGTTTCGAGATGTCCGTTGCGGAGCTCGATGTCAACGTCCAGAAAGTTGACGTGGTGCTTAGAGATTTCCCATGTGAAGCGTAAAGAGGAGAAGGTGTTGAGTTCCTCTAGGAAGATGGCGAATGATTCTTCACCATGGGTCCATATAGCATAAATGTCGTCGATGAAGCGGAACCAACAGAGTGGGAGTAGTGTCTGGGTTTTGAGAAAATCAGTCTCGACCTGCCCATGAATAGATTAGCGTAGGACGGGGCCAGCCGTGTGCCCATGGCCGTTCCCCTAGGTTGTAGGTAGTGTCGGTCCATGAAGCTAAAGTTATTCATTGATAGGACTAGCTGTGCTAGTCCTACTAGGAAGGGAGTGTCGGGTTTGGTGTTGGGGGGTCTGTGGTTGAGGTAATGTTCTAATGCTGAGAGTCCTTGCGTGGTGGGGATGTTGGTGTAGAGGGATGTGACATCTATGGTGGCCATAAGGGCATTGGCTGGAAGAGGCATGGCTAGGCTTTTGATTTTTTCGAGGAAGTCGTACGTGTCCTGATGTGCGACTCTAAGCCTGTCACCAGGGGCTGTAGGTTTCGGTCAACAAAAGCTGATATGCGCTCGTGGGCGAGTTAAAACTGGCAACAATCGGACGTCCTGGATTGTTGGGTTTGTGAATTTTGGTAGCATGTAGAAGGTCGGTTTGTCCTTGGTTCCTGAGGGGTCAGGTGGGCAATCGTTTAGCCTCACTTAAGTTCTGGGCTTCCCTCGACTGTTCACAAACTCTTTGATTTTCTGTAGGTGTTTGTCAGTCGGGTCAACCTGTAGGGCCTTGTAAGTGTCCCTGTCATCGAGTTGTCTGTTAGCCTCTTCGATGTAGGCCTTGGTATTCTGTAAAACAATCTCGAGCCCTTGTCGGCGGCAAGATAATGATATCCTGATTGTTTCTGAGAGTGGTCAAGGCCTTGCGTTGAAGGGGTGTGATGTTGCAGGTGGTGGGGTAGGCTTTTTACGAGATCAGGTGAGGCTATGGCACTGGTAACATATGAGATGTACTGTTTCAATGGGGTGTTCTGGTGGCGAACTCCTGGGTTCCAGTTCGACTTTTGCTTGAACTTTACAAGTGCTGGGTCGAGGGCTTTCTCAGGGTCCGGCACAAAAGGGTGTTGACTAAGAAGTGTTTAAGTCTTAGGGTTCTGGCAAAGGCTAAGTGTCTTTAACCAGAGCAAAGTGGTCAAATTCGGGTGTCGGCGCGAAAGTTAGGCCCTTGGAGAGGACTTCTGCTTCGTTGTCGCGTGAGTTCATGGTCAGAGGGTTGAGTAGGCCTACTGACAGATCTTGGGTGTGGTCAGTGGTGTCCCTGGCTCTGGTGCTGTTCACGAGGTGTGGTGCATACTGTGGGCCGAGGCAGGGTGGGAACTGTGGGAGCGGGTTTGGCTAGGCCTAAAATGTCCGCCAGGCACGGTTCAAGGCCTATCAATGGTGGGGGCGGGGGTCTGTGGCTTGCGGCTAGGTCCGTCGGGAGCGTGATCTTGGCGTCAAGTAGTCCTGGTTAACTTTGAGATCTTGTGTAGATGTTTGGTTGCGTTCCTCGACAAGGTAGCTGAGGCCTTGGCGATCGTTTCTGAGATTGGTGTCAGAAGGTGAGGGCGGGCCATCAGAGAGACTTTTACAAATGATGTTAGTTTGCATGAGTGTTCTAAGGTCAAGGTTTCGTACTCCGCTAGTATGAAGCGTGTCGTTTCGAATCCTTGCGCTTGATTCAGCCTGGCAACGCCAGGACGCGCTGTAGGTGGCAGGCCTGTAAGGGCACACCCTGCTCGGAAAGTCCTTGGGGAAATTCCTAGGCTTATGCAGTTTGTAGAAACAACTTGTGGCTGTTGAGAGCAGCAAGTTTATTGGCGTGGAATCGTATTCTATTCAACCAGAATAGGATAGGATTCATCGTTGTGGAAGGCAAAGTAAGAAAAGAGAGGAAAGAAAATAGATACGAGGGGGCAAAAAAAGAGGGGGAGTGGAAAGAATGGAGGTCAATCGACTACTATGTTGTGTTTGTGATAGAATGCCTATCGGCTAGGGTAGTGTTTGTGGTTTGGAAAGAAGAAAGGAGACCAACAGCTTACCTTAAATGAGATGGGCAGCTGCGTGAAACTGGCTGGTTAACAAATATATTTACAAAACAGATACACAATGTCGTACGTTTCGGCCAACGTGGCCTTGGTCACCGACCGTTAGAGAAGAACTAAATTTAAAGTTATTTACAATATATTACAAGGCGCTGTTGGGGGTGAGGGTGGGTGAAGGTGGCGGTGCAACATGTGGGAGGAGTCAGGTGGTCTAAGAGGGAGGGCCTAGGCCTATCTTAGATTGAGGTTAGGTTTTTTGCGCGAGCTGGTGACTATTTGGTGCGCTAATTCCCATTGCCTTAAGTGTTCCTCGTTGCAGGATGGGGTAATGACTTAACAACCCTCGTTGTGTAGCAGTCATTGAAGTCCCTGTTGTGGGTTCCTGCATGTTGTGCCACGGTTTAGTTCAAGTTTCCTGACAGTGTCCTGCCTATGCCCGTTCATCTGGTGCTCAGGGGAATTGGTGGTAGGCCTATGTACTCGGCTGGGCATAGCTGGCACTGTAGTTGGTAGATCAGGTTGGTTGTGGTGCAGTTGTTGTGTGCCTTATGGGGTATGTTATTCCAGTCGCTCGAGCAGTAAATGTTGAAGTGGGGGGGTGAATTTGGCAGGTTTTACAACGGGGTCTCTTGCAAGGGTGAGAACCTTGGGGTTGGGGAGCTTGTCGTCTTCCTGACGGGGGTGTGCCAAACGATGTGGTCACTGATGTTGGGTGGCCGTCGGAAGTACACGCGAGGCATGTTCAGGGCCAAGTCGTTGGTGAGGGCCGATGCTTGAAGAATATGTGCTCCTCGTTTCAAGATCCCGTTGAGTACCTGTAGGCCTGGGTGCCACTTGGTGACAAGCGGGATGATTTCGTTGCTGGGCGGAGTACGCTGTACACTGGGACGGTGAATCCGATCTAGGACCTTATGGCGAGGGTATCCCCGGGCAACAAAGGCATTCGCAATGCGGTGGCAATACTTTGCTAGGTCCTCTTCGTTCGAACAGATCCTCCGTCCTCGTGTGGCTAGTGAGTGGGGTAGTGCTTGTTTGGTATAGTTGGGGTGGCAGCTGTCATAGTGTAGATATTGCTGGCTGTTGGTCGGCTTGAAATGGACGCTGGTTTCGAGATGTCCGTTGCGGAGCTTGATGACAACGTCCAGAAAGTTGAAGTGGTGCTTAGAGATTTCCCATGTGAAGCGTAAAGAGGAGAAGGTGTTGAGTTCCTCTAGGAAGATGGCGAATGATTCTTCACCATGGGTCCATATAGCATAAATGTCGTCGATGAAGCGGAACCAACAGAGTGGGAGTAGTGTCTGGGTTTTGAGAAAATCAGTCTCGACCTTGCCCATGAATAGATTAGCGTAGGACGGGGCCATCCGTGTGCCCATGGCCGTTCCCCTGGTTTGTAGGTAGTGTCGGTCCATGAAGCTAAAGTTATTCATTGATAGGACTAGCTGTGCTAGTCCTACTAGGAAGGGAGTGTCGGGTTTGGTGTTGGGGGTCTGTGGTTGAGGTAATGTTCTAATGCTGAGAGTCCTTGCGTGGTGGGGATGTTGGTGTAGAGGGATGTGACATCTATGGTGGCCATAAGGGCATTGGCTGGAAGAGGCATGGCTAGGCTTTTGATTTTTTCGAGGAAGTCGTACGTGTCCTTGATGTGCGACTCTAAGCCTGTCACCAGGGGCTGTAGGTTTCGGTCAACAAAAGCTGATATGCGCTCCGTGGGCGAGTTAAAACTGGCAACAATCGGACGTCCTGGATTGTTGGGACATTAACTATTTTATTTTTATCTATCCCTTCCTAGACATGAGGACGGATCCTCCGGAAGGAATTGAAGCAGCCCCACTGGACCAGAAGTGTTGCCACTGGCAAGCCACCATCACAGGCCCAGTTGGAAGTCCCTATGAGGGAGGATTGTTTTACCTCTACCTGCAAGTACCGTACGGATACCCAATGTGTCCTCCAATTGTCCGTTTCCTTACTCGTATCTTCCATCCAAACGTCTCGCGCCACGGGGATGTGGGCATCGACTCGATTCACCACAACTGGAGCTTAGCACTGACAATATCCAAGGTGCTTATTTCGGTCCAGAGTCTTCTCACTGATCCATACTGCCAGGTAAGGCGATTAAAATTATATATGTATGGAATAGACCCAGTTATGGGTTAATTAAGAGTCCGGATAATTCAGGCTAGGCCTAATTGTGTCTCCGGATGATTAGGCTAAACATATAAATTGGTTTTATTGCCATGTATAAGGCCTCTATGTACCTAATAGAAACGATTCCGAAACATATTTTTAGGTCGCTCATTGTTCTCAAGCATAAATTAAAGATAGGACACGCTGAAAAGAATAGAATTTTATAGAACTAGGTAGGCCCAATGGATCCCCAGCCACTGCAAGATCATGGGGAATGAAAAGGTAGATTTCTTGGCCAAAAGTGCCACAAAAGCACCGCAACTACCACAAGCGCCTCTCCTTCAAAAATGTAAAAAATAGATCAAATCGACCACAAAAAAGATCTTCAGGAACAAAGGGCTTCTTTCTGAATAGGTTAACACAGAGTTGCCACATAGAAAAAATTAAAATCCTGTTTGAGTACATCAAATCAAATCCTTGAAAATCCTTTTAATGCTTAAATGTACCCATTTTGATATGATATTGATATATCAAAATGTACTTGTTGTAAAAAAAAATTAAAAGAGTAGGCCCATTTTTAATGATTTGAAAATTCTGGACCGGCACCTCCACCATCCCCCCACATTTTGAGCACTAAAATGTTTAATTTCGTGAGTTAATTCGCGTTTTGACCAGTTTTATACAATTTTGTTCGTTATTTCGCGCTATACACGAGATTTCGCGAAATTCGCGTTTTCAAAATGTGGTTTTTCCATCTCTAAATGATGTAATTCGTCGACAATATTACATTTTAGGCAATAAAATGGATATTTAAAAAATTCGTGAATTTCGTTATCACCATTTTTCACTAGGCCTCTTAAGTATAGGTAGAGGTAATGAAAAATGGTGATATAAAAACGCAAATTTCGTTTTTAAAAACCCAAATTTCGCGTTTTTCGCGATTTCGAAAAAATTGTCAAAAACGTTTCGAAAAAACCAAAAATCCAAAAAAAAAACGAGCCCCTTAAGTTAGGGATGACATCGATTCCAAAAAGTTAGAATCGATCATTGTGACCTAAAAATCGATTCAGAGTCGATTCCCAACAAAAAATAAATATTTGTATGCACTGTTATTTTGGTGGACTGTTTCCGCGGAGTCATATACGCGTCGTTATTTCCGTGTTCTATTTCCGTGAGCCCGTGACGCGCGCGTTGCGTTGACTGTTTGATGACTCGCACGCGTAATATTCAGTCTGGACCGGCACCTCCACCATCCCTTACATTTTGCACTCTAAACGGTTCAATTTCGCGAGTTAATTCGCGTTTTGACCAGTTTCATACAATTTCGTTCGTTATTTCGCGCTATACACGAGATTTCGCGATTTCAAAATGTGTTTTTTCCATCTCTAAATGATGTAATTCGTCGACAATATTACATTTTAGGCACTAAAAAGGACATTTAAAAAAATTCGCGAATTTTGTTATCACCATTTTTCACTACCTCTAAGTATAGGCTATAATTTTCACAATTTGACTTAATTTTTTTGCATTGTTCTATCTATATTCTAATCTTTTCCAGCTTATCTTAAATTTTCTTTAACAACTGGTAACAATAAGCGACCATAAAAAATGTTCTGGAATATGTAGTACAGAGCAATAAAACTATTTAAATAAATAAATAAAATAAATAAATTCGTATTAGAGTCTACTCACTCAGTCATATAACTGATTTGGGGGACAGTAAACCAAATCGACCAAGCCAACACTGTAGACCCCAACGCAATCGATGAGTGAGCGATAACCAACCAAAGATCGATATTTTTTAATAGGAAATATAGCAATCACTGGTATGGTCCGTGTGAACACCCGCGGATCAACGCCAGAATCAACAAGGCCGATTCAGAACAACTTTAAATTTATTATGTGCCTCGTTGCTAGGACGGCTCCAAAGTCACCGTTTACGAATTCCTAAGAAAAGAACTGATGGACTTAAGTCCAAATCAGAAGATAAAAAACTTCTGACTAACATGAATCAAACCCTGGCTGGACCTTCTGCATTGGAAGCAGAGATGCTAACTACAAGACCAATCCAATCCAAATCAACCAATCTGGGGAATACCCAGACAAAATGGCTTGAATTAACGGGACTCGACTGTACTAGGCTACGTCTGGCACTGGTTGCAAAGATGTGGCCATGGACGTATATAGCAGTAGCAGCGTTCATGTACTCAGCTCAAATTAACTTCTTCTGGCATTAACAATCTCACCAATTCTATGTACCCAGCAAATTGTAATCTCAGGCTCATCACCAGTGGTGTTTTTGTGTCGGTTCTCAGTTGTAGGGTAATCTCTCTGAAGGACAAGAATGGAACCATTTAAATCTAATTATCTCTAGTTAAAGATTCTTCAGGGGGAAGAAAAGCAATTAAGTGTATACGTGCACAACGTGCCTTATTTATTTGGCTTCATCTTCATACCTTGTGAACGTTGTGTCCTGTATGTCCTGCAATTTAAGAGAAATTGTAACCCATAAATGAAGAAACAAATTGATGTTTAATATGCTATCCTATACATAACTAACATACCAAACACATGCATGCTTTTATGGTGGTAGTTACTTTTTACAGTTTTTTAACGCAGCAGGACTATGCCTACCTAGAAAAACAAGCATACGTCAACACCAGTCTTGGACAAATTCCCCTCTAAATATGGTATAACAAAAACTTAGTTAAAATTCCTAAAAGAAACTATTCAAGTTGCCATTCCTGTTCAAGGCACATTAACTTAGTTCCTTTCACTGTCAGTACTACTAATATATTACATTTTAATTGGGTCAGGAGCACAACCACTTTGAAGATGAAAATTGTGTGTTCTTATTTGTTTATTTTTCATCATTAGAAGAATGAAAAGTTGTATGCAGTAAAGTGTTACAAGTTGATGACAGGCTATGTAATTTTTAAGTTTACTGCTGTTCGATCGGATTAAATCAGCATTAAGGGGAGACATGCATGCTGCTCATTTTATCAGGTTTCAAATTTCTCGGACAATTTTCAGCCACACATGTTTGAAATTTCACATAATTATTGTTTAAAAACGTAAATTGATTATAGAAAAGGGAAAAGAAAAATCAATTTGCTAATATTTGAATTTGTCAAAATGGTCACAAACTTTCTAATAATTACACACTTTCTGACTTATTTAAATGATAAATGTTAAAAATGTGGTATGATAAGAGCTTAAATTATTGTATTTATTATTATTCTCAATTAATTATACACAGTTTTATTGAGATGCAATGGTTTATGCAAACTGCAGGAAAATTAACATCCCAAGCATAAAACCAGTTGTTGGCTCTTGTAGGCATACAGTATGCATGTGCGTGAACTGTAGTTCAACATACCTTATTTCTAAAGTAGATTTGTGAAGAGAACATGCAGGCAACGTTTCAGTTAGTCAAACTTCACCGTGGAGCCTAGTCCCATACAGTTTCTTGTTCTTGTGTTGTGCATAACGATTATTGGTATTCCGTTATTTAATTAGCAGACTGCTTTAATTTCTTATCTCTGGTTGATTCCGGCGTCGCCCGCATGTGAAATCGTGTCCAAACAGTTGGACCTCCGTCAGTGTTGGGGAAGGAACTTTTAAAAAGAACGCGTTCTCGTGAACGCGTTCGTTTTTTGTGAACTTTTCAGTGAACTTACTCATATTAATAATGAATGAACTTGAACTTTTAAAAGTACTTTTTGAGAACGAACTTTTCAGTTTTAGAAAGTTCATTTGAAAGTTCTTTCCGTGCGTCGAGCAGCCGTCGAATCGCCGCCGTCGACGCTTAAAAACAATAACAAATCGTTGTTCCATCGTAGGCCTACGTTCACGCACGCACGCACGTTCAGCTGTTTACGACAAGGTTACGTACAATTCACCAACTAATTCGGAAAAAAATCTTGAAAGCCTAAAATGATAAGTATCTGCCATAATTTTACAAGCTGGTCGACGAGAATGTAGTACAAATCATCAACACGATCAAAGACAGCTCAACACTTTCGTAAGACTCAAAGTCGCGAGTAGTTTGGTACTTGAACACCCCTTATGTTTTTCCTCGTGTTTTTCTTCATTTTACGCCAGCCTTTAATAAAATAGAGTTTTTTTTACAAAAGAACTTTTAAAAGAACTTAGTTCATATTTTAGACGAACTTGAACTTTTCAAAATTTTAGGTTTTAAAAGAACTTGAACTTTTTAAAAGTTCATTATTTGAGCTGTGAACTGAACTTTTAAAAAGTTCATTTTAAAAAAGAACTGACCCAACACTGACCTCCGTTGCCAATTAAAACTACTGGTCTCTGTTTGGCCATTGTTTGCTCGTCAATAGCGTCGACGCCGATAGGTTTTACTTAGACCACATTGGCGTATCCTATGTTTGATTAGATGGGCGTATGATGGTGCCCTCCTTCTCTATAGGCCTACGCTGTTAAAGTCAAGGGTTACAAGGTCGCGTGGGCGCTGCCATCTTGGCTTTAAACAAACCGTTATCATGCAGTTGCTATGGAGTGTCATTACACTTTAACTTCGTATAGACCGTGTTCATGCCTGGATTCACGGACTGTGTGTACAGAGTTTAATTGCGTTCTTGTTTACCCAAACATGTGTGTACCTTATGCAATCAAGCACTGATACTGAAGTAGGCTTACTTGAAATACGGAACGAAGCTACTTCATCAACAGATTGCCGAAGAAGTATACACAAATAAAATTTAAAACATTCACATCTCATGGCGTGTGTGTGTGTCGAGTAGATGTGTCCCTCTCAAACATCAACGGGTATGTTGGAGAGTATTTTACTCCCCGAAACTAGAGTCGAGCTCTGGGTGTTCGTCGTCGGGGACTTAGCTCACCCTTCCTTTGAGAACCTCTTGGCCGACAACAACCATGACAACAGGAATGATGACGAAGAACGAAGATGATGAAGACGTCAGAACCCCCTCTGTCCCTTCCTACCCGTGACTGTTCTGAGAGCATGGATTTTCCTTCCACATCCCTAGGCTAGAGTGGCGCATTATGGCCAACGGTTGACGCGCCCGCAATCCAAATAATAAATAAACTTTATAAAAAAACTTCAAAGCATTAGCTAGATTGCAAGAGTCGAAGAAACAATTTCCAAACTCGGGGCTGCCCGTCGAACCATTCAGCATCACCAGAATGGTGGAGGTGCCGGATCGGATTCGAATTCAAACTATTCGAGATTCGAACCGAATCGAAGTTGACAACACAGACACGAATATATTAGAATTTCGAATATTCGCACATCCTATGATCGTGCATCTGAAACCTTGGTGGAGGTGCCGAGTATCTGTATATGTTTAACCTTGGTTGGACGCTTTATGTAGTACTTTAGACAGAAATTAAAAGTGTCTACACCGGGGATCGAACCTGGGACCATGGCCTGGTGTAGACACAAATACTAACTATACTATTACCCTTTTTAAACTGGTTTCAACCGAATACTCTTAAATAAGCCAAATGTCTATGCATTTTAGTTTTAATTTAGTTCCTTTTGTAGGACGAAGCATCTTTTGTTTTACTTGACTGCTCTTATTACACGGGAGTGTATTTGTGGGGAAAACATTGACGGCTTTAGAATTCATGAATGGGATTTATAATTATTACTTTCAGTCCAAGGTCATTTATACTAAACTTGTCTGAGTAGTTTCCAAGGTATAAAGTATCTTGCTTCAGCCAAGCCTGTTCATCTGTTGATGTCGCAATGGATGTTGTTCTGTTGCAGGTGTGCATGGAGCCTCAAGTCGGGACTTTGTATCAGAAGAACCGGCCTGTGTTCGAGGACATTGCTCGAGCGTGGACCTGGCGCTACGCTATGCACGACGTCGTTGTCAGACCCTAGGAGCCCGTCCACCTTGTACTTGCATGGCGTCGTGAAACCCTAGTCCCTCCAATATCCTCTCTCCCTGCATGACGTCTAGGTGATACCCAAGTCTTCCCGCACACCTCCGTACGTACTTGGTAAACCCCTCCCTGACACCCTTGCAAGCATAGCATCTGGGATCCCAATGAGTCGCACACCCCTTGTACGACGTTAGTGCCAGACCGCAAGAACATACATGACCCCCCCCCCCCCATACATGACCCCTATAGCATCCTTGCACACTTCTCACCACGCATGACATCGCGACACCCTTAACCTCCACCTGACATTACGTATGACGTCACTGCAAGTCTACCCCTCCTATTCTTACAACCATCTCAAGAAGACAAAGGGCACTTCCTTACCTCATGTCATCCCCTTGTCGTCTCCACGGAACTTCATCTACGTTATTGGTGGCCATTATGCCAGCACGTGTCGGGACATCATCAATTCAACAGTTCTTCTAGTAGAAAATTGTTTCTGTTACAACTATTATATTATTTTTAATAATGTGTTGTTTTGTTCAATTTGAATTCATTTCCAATAATAATATTACTATATTGTTGTATTTTGGTGGCAGCGTGGGTGAACCCCTGTTGACAGATCGCGTACGTGCCTTTCTTAGAAGTTTCCACCTTGTGTGCAAACTGTGACCAACACGGTTGAAACCTTCCACCCACACATAGCCAAGCCCCAAGGTCATCTTAAACTACATCCGGGGGAGATCAGGCACGTAGGAATTGGAGGGATATCCTCCTACAGAATCATCAGTTGTGCAGAGAAGCATGCAGAAGCACAAAGTAGCTCATCAACTCGTCATCATCAAGAAGAGTTCCTATGCACCTGGATGACCCTGAGAGTTCGCGCCCTTTTGACCCGGAGCCTTTTTTAAACAAGTTCTGTTTTTAATGTGCAATTTACCCGGAAGTGTTTTTCCCCTAAACGTTCTTGCTTTTTTGCTCTGTTTTTTTTTTTAAAATAAAGGGGGTTTTATCTCAACAAAATTCATTTTGCGCACTTTTGGGGTTTGGGATTTCAATCACTTAAACTTATTTTTTCATAAATATTGTAAAAAAAAAATGAAATAAAAAAAATTTCCCTTTTTGTATTCTGCTTTTTAAACTTTTTTAGGTGTGCAATTCAAAATAGAGGGGGAAAAAAAGGGGCCGATAAGGAACAATAATTCTTTCCCATTTTCATGGGGGATGTTTTTGGGGGGGGGGGGGCTCAGTAGATTTTTTATGGTGACCTTCCCAGCAAAAAATGCAAAATATATCCCCTCTTGCGACTGTCATAAAAAATTTTTAATTTTGGAAAGGGCGCCGTTTTTTCCCCAGTAATAGAAAAATACAAAATTCTTTAAACCATTTTTAATGTTGTTTAAAAAGCCCGAAAATTTGCTGTTCTTTCAATTTCAAAAAATTGTACTAAAACCCTCAAAATGCTTTTGATTTGAAAGTTTTTCATCCCGAAGTAATAGGTAACCCATAATGGGGCCGGGGGACGCACACTGAAGGATGATTTAGGTATACCTTGGAAAAAGAAAATCAAAGGGACGGGGTCGGGGGCCAATTAAAGAGTGAACGTAGTCTACCTCTTGAAAAGTCAATATAAATGTAAATTAAATTAAAATTGTTTTGAACATGCAAATGGGAAATTTTGAAAGATTCCTTCCCTTTCCCCTTTCTTGCGGATAAAAAAGAAAAATTTTTAAGGAATTTTCACTTTTACAAAATTTTTA
Source organism: Sweltsa coloradensis (assembly GCA_024449915.1). Classification (NCBI taxonomy): domain Eukaryota; kingdom Metazoa; phylum Arthropoda; class Insecta; order Plecoptera; family Chloroperlidae; genus Sweltsa; species Sweltsa coloradensis. The sequence continues at coordinate 35,312 of JAMZAV010004060.1, forward strand.
TTTTTTCCCAAAAAAAGTACCCACGTAACCCCCCAATCGGCCGGAAAAAATCGTCGAGGGACCCACCCCCTTCTTTTTTTAAAAATTTAAACACTGGTTTGGAAAATATAAGCCCAAATTTTCACGCTAAATCTAAACTTTGCCGAGGGGGGGGCCTTATCCCTTTTAGTTTTTAAAGTACACAAGCGAGCCAGAAAGCCTACTTTCCCGAATTCGCTATTTACTCATTGCCTTGGGTAAAAATATTTCTCAAACTTTATGAAAGTAAAGAGATACGAAGGCTTTTTTCCTTTGGGAAAATTTTCAAAAATAAAATTGAAAGGAAAAGAAATATTAAAAAAATCTATTGTTTTAAACATTTTATTCTGTTTTCCCTGTAATCAATAATACAAAACAAAAACGCACCCAGCCAGGGCTTTATGGTAGATCACAAAAAATTTTTGGTTTTTAAAATTTTTTTTTTTAACTGATATTTTTCTTTAAATTTTTTTTTATATACCATTTAGAAAATTTTTTAATGCAAAAAAGGATAACTAGCCTACAAAGTTATGCATGGCATACAATCATATAGGTACCAATAAAAAAAGTATAATAAAAAATTCCCTTTCCCCTTAAAAAATACAAACAAAATTTATAATGATTTTCTTCCAAAAACTTTATGGTCCGTTTTAATAATAAAATTTACAGGTAACAAAAAAGGAAAAACAAGAGTGTAGCATAGGGCCCCATTTACCCGGGGAAAGGGGTAAAAACTCCATCTAATCCAGATATTTCTGTTTGTTACAAAAAAATTTTTTTTTGTGAACGAGGTTTTGATTTTTCCCGGGAAATTGGGAAATTTAAAAAATTTTAAAAAAGAAAGAACAGAGAATCTCCCGCATACAAATGTAAATAATAAGAAGTCATTTTTAAACAATTAAACCCCCTTAAATTTAAACTCCGCAACAATTCAAAGATTCCCCTGCCATAGTATTTAAGGGAAAAGCGCATAATAGTCCCCCTTATTTCGTATCTAATTTCCCATTTCTTTCTTTTAGGGATTTCCCAAAAAACACTGAAATTGGCAAGGGTAACGCCTATTTTAAGGGGAAAAGGGAAAAAAGTGATAGGAATTCTTATCGACCTTATCAACTCTTCCAATTGTAGGGAAAATTATTGAAAATTTTTACAAAAGGGTTATTACATGAAGTTGAAAGGCCCTCTAAAGGTTTTAAATGCAAACCAGCATGGTTTTTGGAAAGGGAGGGCAACGCAAAGTGCCCTTTTAGGGATTTACAGATTTTTCTATAAAGGGATTGATAAACTTTAAAGGTAAAGGGTTTTGGGGCTGTCCCTTTTTTGATCTTGGGAAAAACATTTGATTCCGTACCTTTTTTACCTTTTTTTAATTTAAAATTAAAAAAACCGGTTAAAAAACGTAATTTCCCTTTTTGTTTTTCAAAATTTTTGGGGGATTATTTTTTTAAAAAGAAAAATGTTTATAAAAACTTGCAAAAAATAAGTTCAAAAATATTCAAAATTTTTTTTTGGAGTACCCCCCAAGGTCAATTTAGGGCCCCTGTTATTTATTCTTTATATAGATGATATATCTTTCTATAAGGGAGGCATCAATTATACTTATATGCTGATGATTGGTCTTTTATTTAGAAGGTAAAAAAAAAAAGGGTGGGCAAAGAGATGTAAGACTCTTCAAAAAGTTCCCAAAGGGGGAAAGGATGATTGTTTAAAAATCCCGGAACTTTATATTAAATTTACAAAACAAAATTTTTTGATTTTTCATAAGGCTAATGATTTGGGAAACATGAAAGATAAATTTTTTTGACGTTAAAAATTTTAATGGTAAGTTAATTTCTAGAGTGTATAATTTAAAAATCTTGGAGTTTTATTAGATTTTAAATTTAAAATTTTTTAAACATTATGAAATTTTGTAATAAAGTATCTCAGCAATTGGAAATTTTAAGTAGAAATAAGGGTTTTGGGAAAACCCAAAAGGAAAGTTGGGGGTTCTTGTAGATTCTTTATTTTCCCCTGTTATTGATTATTGCTTAGGGTTTGGGCAGTAAAAACCTTCTAAATGATATGTTTTACTCCAGAAAAGAATTGACCCCTCTGTTTGATTCATTTCCCCCTTTAAACCCCCAAAATTTGCAGTCCCGATTGTTTCCGATTGAGGAAAAGGGTGAAATATAGTTTTGCTGGGAAAAACATACCGGGAAAAAAAGTATTGAAAGATTTTGTTTTTTAAAAGGGATTTTTCCCCCAAAAATTTTTAAAAAAGTTTTATCGGGATAGAAATTTTACTTTAATAAAAATCATTGGAAATTCCTAGATTTTAAATTTTTGAAGCATTTTTGAAAGTCCCTTTAGTAGAGAGGCGTATCCTATTGGGAAACCAATTTTTTATTTATATTTGAAGCCAGTTACTTTTTAAACTAGGAATTTGTACAATTTAAAATAAAATTAAAACCCAAAGATAAAAATCAAAGAGAAAAAATTGATTTTTACTATTTATTTTAGGTTATTGTCCCGGGGTGTTTGTGTAAAGTTAATTTACCTTCATAAGTTTTTTATTAATTTATTTTTGGGTTTTCTCTTTGTTTTTTTTATTTTGCTTTGGGTTTTTTAAAATAAAAATGTGTTTTTTCCAAATTTATTTTTTTTGCCCAGATTGTCGGTTTTCCGCCCACTGATGGAGCTTGCAACTTGAGTTAGGTGCCCCGTACATTGCTGTGATCCCGTTTTACATGAACCAATTTTTAAAAAATTATATATCTGATATAATTATATATATGAGTCAAGTTTGAACAAAAAGAAGATTTTAACACCCCAAAAAAAGTTTTTGCGCCCCGGTGGTTTCTTTTCCCCAAAGTTTTAAATTTTACTCCCTGAGTTCTGTTTCCCGAAATTTTTGGGAAACCTCATATTCGTTTAAATGGGAAACGTTTTAATAAAACAGTTTTTTTTTCTTTTTGTTTTTCTTTTTTAATGGTTTTTTTTTTTTTTTTTTTTTTTTTTTTTTTTTTTTCCTTTTTTTCCCTTTCTTTTCCCTTTTCTTTTCATTCTACACCCTTTTTTATATTTGGTTCATTCTTAAATGCTATAAAAATATCTTTAAATTTTTGTTCCAAAATTCTTGTTTTAAAATGCTTGTTGTAATCGCTATTTCAAATATTTACGAAAATGTAGTTTATTGTTGTTTTTCTCTTATGTAAAATTAGTTTATTTATTTGCCCCCTTTTAAATCAGTTTTTATAACTGAATAGGATGCGTTAAATAAATAATAAATAAATAAAATAAAACTATAAAAACCTCTTGTTTTTTGATAATCAGGGAAACAATCACCGACATTTCACTTTAAAATTTAAAGGGTTTCTTCTCCACTTTTTATTCATTTAACAAATAATTATTATGTTGATCAGTTTCCATCTTTTTTATAAATTTTTCCCAATATTTAAAATAAAACTTGATTCACTAATAATCGGTGAAGTGGAGTAGACTGCAGGGAGTGAAGTTTTGGCTTGTCTCTACGCTGATTGTGTTAAGTGTCCCCGCCTAACGATAATTTGTATGGATCAAATAGTATAAAATGGGAAAAACAAAAAAAGAGCAGCAGCGAGCACAACATTCTCCGGTAGACCGGCCGGGTAGTAACTTAGTGGTGGAAATGTCTATTTCCCGGCAAGGTCTACTTGATCTCCGCCTGGCGGAGTTCGTCGAACTCACAAGTACCTAGGCTCGAATCCTTTTTCCAAAAACGTTTTTAATGGGGGGGCCATGTTGTCTCCCGGCTAAGCAATTTTCGGTGATTTGGGAATCTAAACATTCTAGTGCCATTTCTAAAAAAGTCTGAAAATTAACAAACCCCCACCATCAGGGTTTTTACTTATAACGTAGTTTGTGTAGGGCCATGTTTAACTTCTCTACCTGTCAAAACGCTCAGTTGGGCTCCAAAGTGCTTCCTTGCACGACCTCCTTTGGTTCGACGAACCTCCCCCAGACAGAGATCAAATGACCTTGTTTTTCGGTACAGGTACTGACCATCATGTGCATTCGCACGTCGAGACTTTTTGCCTCATAGCAGTTAAAAGTGTGATATTGTCTGAGTAAAAAAGGTAAGAAATAACGAAAGTTTTTGTTTTAAACTCTCGCACCAATAACATGTACACCTCGATTACGATAGCTTACTTTAAAATTTTCCCTGGGCTATGTTGTTTTTTGATATTTCAAATGCGAATGATTTAGCATTTAAAAAAGGCCCACGTTTTAAAACTAATACACTTTATAATACGTAGGCCTATGGCAAATTTAAATAATATATAAAATAATAATTTACTTTTTTTATGTTTCCTTTACTTTCCCATAACGTACGGAGGACTATAAAAATGCATTTGATATCAAGATGTTACTCTGTTATTTTCTTTGTATGCGAATATGTTTGTGATGGATCGTTAAACATTAAAAACCCCTGGGAAACACGGGATTAAATTTAACTCATAAAAAATAATGGGGCGAAAGACAAATTTCATCAACAATCACTACCGTGATAAATCTAGTGTAATGTTAATAAAAAACTTTTCGCTTTTCGTAAAAAACTTTAGTTTTATCCGGTTGACCCCTAAGGTAAAGGTATCAGACGTCCCGGGTTTTACCGGTACAGTACCTTTTTTACGGTACAGTACCGTTTTTTAGAACACTTGTACCGGGGGGGTCCCCCGGGGACTGGTTAAAAAGTTGTATTTGTACCGGGTTTCAATTTTGGAGGGGAAATGTCCCGGGATTCAGTCAAACAAGGCCCTACGCAGAAAAATTTTTTGGGGGGGGTTTTCAATTTTTTAAAACTAAAAAATTGGGAGAATTCCCTATAAATTTGTTGCGGTTCCCAGTATTACTGTACAGTACCCTACTGGGGGTGGGGAAAGGGGGGGGGGCCCGGGGGGCTTACAATACTCCCCCTTTTCTATTTTTTGTTAACTATTATTACAAGTGTTTCACTCACCAATAAGCATGTTGTAGAAAGTAGCATTTCAGAAGTTTGTGTCGCGTATAGCGTTAGATTCAAAACCCTTTTTTTACAGACCTCCTTGACCTCCCTTGCCCCTACATTGTTTTGAAAAAAAAACACAAAATTGGCACAAAGCTCCCTTTAATGCGTCAGAATAGACCAGCTATTTCAAACTGTCCTTCCAATGTGGCTTAAATCTTAAATTTCTGCCACTGGAAATTGGAAATGAGAAATCTTTTGGTGGTATCCAGGGTTTCTCAATAAGATGCGCCTTCGTCGCATCTTCAATACCATCCACTTTAACAAATAACCCCACATCACACGCATTATAAGTTTTAGGTTCTTCCACTTTTTCACTTACTGGGTTTTGTATAAGGTTTGAGTATGAGTTTATAACTATATTAATACTGTTGACATCACTGTCCACGATAGCACTAACTTTACTCGATTTTGAGACCGAAACGAAATCTAGCATGCTTGGCTGCGACTGAGGCTTGCGTTTAGTCGTATCCGGTGGTAGTTCTAAATTGAAGTATTTCTAAAAGACTGAGATTTTGTTAGAGTAGTGTTATTATAAAACGGAATACGACAGGACCTAGACATATATTGAAATGTGTTATTCCCGTCTTTTTGGCAGAAGAGTAATTTCGGGGGGGGTTTGAACCCCCAAAACCCCCCCCTGCGTACGGCCTTGAGTCAACAGCTGTACAATGTGGAAGGATAATGTTTCACGTGAGAAAAATACACTTCTCTGATAAATACTAACAATAATTGGATGAGCGTAGCGAGCGAAGCGAAGATTCCATTTCACTACACTGGAGAAAAAAATCCGGAATGTTTTTTTTTTTTTTTCTTTCTTTTTTTTGTATTTTTGTGTGTCTGTTAACACGATTCCGGCTAAACCGATACTCCGATTGCGATGAAATTTTATGGAGGTCTTCGAAATCTCTGAACTTAGAACTGCCACGTTTTTGAGCGCAATCGGGAAATTTTTTCTCATAAAAAACGCAATTTTACGATTTTTTTCGATTTTTAAAAATTTCTTCGACCTCTAACACCTACATGCTTTATCCGTTTGTAATGATTTTTTCACAGAACCTTAATTTTATGAATTAAGATATTCGTGTGAAATTTGAGCGTAATCGAAAAATTTATTCTCATGAAAATCGAAATTTACGTTTTTTTTTTCTTTTTTAAAACAATTCTTTGACTTATAACACCTACATGCTTTATCCTATTGTAATGATTTTTTCACATAACCTTAATTTCATGAATTAATGTACTCGTGTTAAATTTGAGCGCAATCGAATAATTATTTCTTATTAAAATTGCAATTTTACGATTTTTTTATATTTTAAAATTACGATGAATTAAAAAAATTAAATTAATTTTTATTTAATTTTATTTAATTTGAAAAAAATCTTCGACTAAGTAATGATTTTTGCACAGAACAACAGAAAATCCGCGGAACACATGGCAGCTCAATGCACCAATTACGCTCATCCAACAACGCGTCGGGACTTAAGCGTTTTCCTAATAACGTTGAAATAGTTCTTCCACTTCCAAGAAGATAATTCATTTTCTATAGGTGTGTGCTAGTATTTTTCAATGATTTTGGTGGAGGTGCCGGGTCGCGCTCGAGAGTAAAAACGTAAATATTGTTCTATTCTTGGCGTTACTTTACCAACTCTGAATATGCGTAATACTAACCTCGGTCTCTGATACAAATTTGTGTTCTTTTTGGAAGTTCTGAACTTTTTTTGGCACATACTGTATAATAAAAATATGTCACTATAGGCCTAATTTGTTTGTATTAACATTTTCATGTAACACCACTTATACTACTGAATTATGTCTTAGTCTAGCGCTAATAATATTTTTGCTTGATCATTAAAATGATCTAGAGAGAGATTACATTTAAAATCAATTAGATGTTACTCTTTTACTTTTGAAGCCAAATTATAGACATATCAATAAATAAAATTAATATTGAAAAAAAAAATGGTCAAAGAGTAATAATGAAATTTAAAAAAGGACTTAGTACTCGGACTCGATACTAGAGTTAATTTTAAGACTCTTGACTCGACTCGAATGAAAAAATCAGGACTTGCACACCCCTAATTTTCTCCGTCATTATTTGCATTAAATTTGTTTATAGAAAATGAAAAATGAAAATGTAATAATCATGCAACTGAACTACGTTTTTGATTTATTTCATACCTACACTTATTATTTCGTTGTGAAGACACAATGTATTAAAAGTTAAAACATGCATAAATTAAATGCATTTTCAATTATCTTTATTATTGTTGATTAGAACTTCATTAGTATGATGCCCTCATCAATAAATTACACGCATTATTTTCTGCCGAGTGCTTATATTTTATTTTGTACTGTCATTTTTAAACCACTAGATAAAGATTTTATGACTACATAAATGTACACATTAAAACCATTTTTAATTCATATTTTCATGTCAGAAAGCCGTTTTTTGGCATTTGACCAAAAAAATATCTCGAAATAAAATTTGCCTCCAGCGGCTGGGGCTCTGCCCAGACCCCGAAATGGTCCGGGAGTACACAGAACATATTCTTACACTTTTGTTGTCCCGGTTTGTAACTTTCAAAATATGGTCACCTTACTCTAAGGTAACAAACTAGGTAAATAATATGGTGTCAAGGTAGTTGTGAATGGAATTATTAGTTTGATAAATCCATCTAAAAGGCAGCGACGCGTCTTCTCTTGTGAAACATTGTTACAAGTTGTCGGCAATCTGACTATATTCCATCGTCGGGCCGTGGCCTTCATACATTTTCATTAGTCAACCTATGCAAGTTTAAAGGTCCTGTCACGAAAACCGGGTTAAGTTTGTAATATTTTCTGTTTATGCTACGTTCGGAACCAAGCACATAAAAGGTGGGTACAACACGAAATAAATCTAAAAAATCCAATTTCCTCCAGTTTGATTTATGCACTGCAGGCATACGTCACATCATGTAGAACTGGGTGGTAACCACGCATGCAAGATGTAGATACGCCATACATTATACTCTGCAGTGTTCTGTCGTATAGGTAATCGAGTGATTCATACTTTTGAGGCGTAAGTCTGAGGCTCGGGTTCGAATCCCGCATATGTCACTTGCTTTTTGAATGAGCGAAGCTCATTCAAGACTTCAATTTCACTGACCCCTCAAAAAATTTAGCACCAATGATTTTTGTTTTTTTCTGTCCGTTCGCTTTCTACCGGGCAAACGGCATATGCGATCTTGATGAAAATTGGAGGGGACCTTCGAAATCTCTGAACTTAGACCTGCCACGTTTTTGGGTACCATCGAAGAAATATTTCTCATGAATATCGTACTTTTACGATTTTTTTCGATTTTTAGTGCGATATTTTCGTGACATTGGGGCCGATTCTGACCAAACCGGTGGGGCTACAACGTTCATATTTTACATAGACATTAAGGTAATGGTGATGTATTGCTTTTTGAAAGAAAAAGTAAGCCAGAATTCATAGAATAAAGGTTTTAATATGAGTTTTTTTAGGTTTATAATAACAATTAACAATTAACAATAGATACATGACTACAATCACTTACAATGCATTCAAAAGCACTTGCAAAGGAAAGTGGTCCCACGCAAACTAAAAACTTAGAAAAAAGCTCATCCATCAACGCGGCGGGACTTTTTCAAGTTAACTGCATACATTTATCACTCTGCCTACTAATCGCGACTCCATGATTAGCATTTATACACTAATAATGGAAAATCAGCATCAATCCTCTTAAGCAACTAAAACTTATACTTATTATTTAACGTCTACAAACGTTACACAATAACAATTCAAACAACGTATCTAATATAACGTGATGTAAGTTTTAAGCTTTATTGTTTTAAGTATCGTTTTCGTCGAGTTTTGTTGTGTTTTTAATTCGAGCTTAACAAGAGTTGCACTTGCAATTCGTGCCATAGCCACAACAGCACCTCAATCGTGCTGAGCTGGTCGGTTTATAGCAGAGGTTTGGGAATGGAACGTGAGGGAGTCGTATAACAAACTAGTGTGGTGGCAAGTATCGGTATTGGTGTCTAGGTCAAATTATATTACAACTTTAGTGAACAATGCAAGTTTGACACCATTAGGAACACAACTGATAACAATCCAATAATCAGTGTTGGGGAGTACTATATAGATACATGTATCTAAATCACGTATCGTATCGTGTGCCCTTTACCTATACCTAGATACAAAAAAAATGTACTTTTACCTGTATCTAGATACTATTTTTTTGTGTATCTTCAGCAAGTTCAGATACAAAGATACAAGATACTTTCTGACAAATAAATGAAATTTTTAAAATCTACATTGTTAATAAAATTCTAGATTTTAGTTTATTTGGTCAAACGACTCGAAACCGTTGGATAATAAATGCTCTACTGTAGCCTAGAAGATATGGGGAAAGTTTTTCATGTCACCGGTCAGAGCTCGCCTCTAGTTTCGGGAAGTTAAATACTTTCTTACATACTAGCTGATGTCTCCGAGATGGATTTTTCGTCTTTTTCCGCCTTTTACGATCTCAAGGCCAAATTCTCATCCCGACCCAGATGGTAATAGCATTCTAAATATATTCTTATAAAATTAATAAATCTTCAATTTTATATAATTTCTTGATGCCGTTTATATATATCTAGGTGCACGTTAGGGCGCCGCAGCCAAGCCGCGGTGCTCTACACACTCTGGCACCTTATACAGCAAGCAGAGTTGGGGTGATTTCAAGGTGTTACCTAGCCGTCATGAAACGTGATGTGAACTTGAAAACTATCAAAATCGAGGGGATTTAGGTACCCGACAACACATGCCAAATTTGGTTGGGGTACGAGCATTCCTTCTTGGTGAAAATATGGCTTGAAACATGCTCAAAATCACTTTAAGGATGTTAGTTACTACTACTGCTACTGTCTAATTCGTCAGTTTCAATCGGCCAGCAATTCGGCCCAAACGTGTGGGGCTACAACGTTCATATTTTACATGTACATTAAGGTTATAGTGATAAAGTGCCTTTTGAAAGAAAAAGTTGAAAAAGTTTGCTGGAAGGCTTTCAAATTAAGGTTTAAATATAAGCCTTTTACAAGAATATAATTAATCAGTAACTATAGTCACTTGACAATAATCGCCTACATTGTTTACAACTAGGAAAACGCTTAAGTCCCGCCGCGTTGTTGGATGAGCGTAATTAGTGCATTGAGCTGCCATGTGTTATGCGAATTTTCAGTTGTTCTGTGAAAAAATCATTACTTAGTTGAAGATTTTTTTGAAATTAAATTAAATTAAATAAAAAATTAACTTAAATTTTTTTAAAAATTAATCTTAAATGTAAAAAAGGAAAAAATCGTAATATTGAAATTTTCATAAGAAATAATTATTCGATTGCGCTCAAAAACGTGGCAGTTCTAAGTTCAGAGATAACGAAGACCTACATACAATTTCATCGCAATCGGAGTATCGGTTTAGCCGGAATCGTGTTAACAAACAGACAAAAATACAAAAAGAAAAAAAAGAAAGAAAAAAAAACATTCCGGATTTTTGTCTCCAGTGTAGTGAAATGGAATCTTCGCTTCGCTCATCCAAAAACTCAAGTCTTTCGACCACTTTATTTTTTCATTCTCTTGTTAGTTGGTATATTATATTTTAACAAATAATTTTGCAATGGTACTTGAAAAAGTAATGAGATCCCACACATAACAAAAACTTGTAAAAATACAGCCAAACCTTACACACTTAAAAGAAATGAGATCTAAAAAAAGGGCCAAGCTCATCTACCCTTCCACATTTGCGCATTCTTAATTCATAAACGTACAGTGTCCCGTAACAACATCCTTGAAAAGCTTGGCAAAATAGAATTTGCATGACCATTACGTTAAAATTAACTAGGAAACGCTCAGTTGGACGCGTTGATAAGCGAGCACGTGCTATAGCTAGACCCACAATGCACATTTTTTTAAATTTTAAAATTTGCGACGTTCGCTGTCCACAGGGCCATGTTTCCGATATTATTTATTATTGCCAAGGTATTTGGGTTAACCCGTATGTAAATCTTTACTTTGTGGATAAAATCCACCGCCATCTAGAGGAACTTGACTCATTGGGAAAAATATTTAAACTCTTTGGTGACAAATAATAGAATGCTTCCTCGAAAGTATTTTGATTACTTCTAGGTGGCAGTGCATTAGAAACTTCGCGCGTCTTTTCGTTGCCATGGCAACGTTACTTTTGTTATAATGTAATTTCCATCTACACTACTTATCGGATCAAACTAAAATTAACATATTCGTGACCGGGCGGACATTCTAAATGATTTGGCTATCTCAGATTTTGTCGCCGGTTAGTTTGAAAAAAAAACTTTCGATTAACTTTAATGTAACTTTTTAACTTTTTGAACGATTTTGCCACAAAACTAATGGCATTCAATCGAGAACAAAGCTTGCGGATGGTCAAAATTTCAACTCAATCCGAGCCTCCGTTCGAACGTTATGGCGAGACATACAAACAAAAAAAAAAACAAACAAAAAAAACAAAAAAAACAAAACGAGTGACAAATTTTTCCGGCAGAGTCAAATGGAAACGCTCGCTTCGCTCGCTTAATTAGAAAAAAAGAATTAGGATGAACTATTACGTTTAAATTAATAGTTGCAAATTCTATTTTGCCAAGTTTTTCAAAGGTGTTGTTACGGGACACTGTACGTATATGAATTAAGAATGCGCAAATGTGGAAGGGTAGATAAGCTTGGCCCTTTTTTTTAGATCTCATTTCTTTTGAGTGTGTAAGGTTTGGCTGTATTTTTACAAGTTTTTGTTATGTATGGGATATATACTAGGAAACGCTCAGTTGGACGCGTTGATAAGCGAGCACGTGCTATAGCTAGACCCACATTGCACATTTTTTTAAATTTTAAAATTTACGACGTTCGCGTTTCCAGTATTATTTATTATTGCCAAGGTATTTGGGTAAACCCGTGTTTAAATCTTTACTTTAAAATCCACCGCCATCTAGAGGACCTTGACTCCTTGGGAAAACATTTAAACTCTTTGGTGACAAATAATAGACTGCTTCCTCGAAAGTATTTTGATTACTTCTAGGTGGCAGTGCATTAGAAACTTCGCGCGTCTTTTCGTTGCCATGGCAACGTTACTTTTGTTATAATGTAATTTCCATCTACACTACTTATCGGATCAAAATAAAATTAACATATTCGTGACCGGACGGACATTCTAAATGATTTGGCTATCTCAGATTTTGTCGCCGTTGAGTTTGAAAAAAAAACTTTCGATTAACTTTAATGTAACTTTTTAACTTTTTGAACGATTTTGCCACAAAACTAATGGCATTCAATCGAGAACAAAGCTTGCGGATGGTGAAAATTTCAACTCGATCCGAGCCTCCGTTCGAACGTTATCGCGAGACATACAAACAAAAAAAAAAAAAAAAAAAAAAAAACAAAAAAAACAAAAAAAAAAAAACAAAACCAGTGACTATTTTTTCCGGCAGAGTCAAATGGAAACGCTCGCTTCGCTCGCTTAATTACAAGACATTTTTAGGTATGGACCACGTACAAATAACAATAATTAATTAAAACTAGGAAACGCTCAGTTGGACGCGTTGATAAGCGAGCACGTGCAATAGCTAGACCCACATTGCACATTTTTTTAAATTTTAAAATTTACGACGTTCGGGTTGCCAGTATTATTTATTATTGCCAAGGTATTTGGGTAAACCCGTGTTTAAATCTTTACTTTAAAATCCACCGCCATCTAGAGGACCTTGACTCCTTGGGAAACATTTAAACTCTTTGGTGACAAATAATAGACTGCTTCCTCGCAAGGAGGTATGAATAATGTAAGGAGACAGCATGCGCTATCTGTGGCTGTACAAATGAACGTGGCCGTTTTGAACGTCTCCGATCGAGTTTTTCGCAGTATTTGCTGCTTCTCGTTGGTGCTGACCAATATGGCGGCTACTAAAACATAGAGTTTTTCGCAGTATCTACTGCTTCTCGTCGGTGCTAACCAAGGTGGCGACTACCATCGACGGCCGAAACAGCTGATATTATACTTAAAACATTGATAATAAATCTTGTATCAATATGAGAATGAATAATAAAGAGTTAAAAAGTAATTTTAGTTGATGTGCTGCGTTTATGTTTGTTTTGGAATGCTCATAGCTTTGACAATGGCTGGAATAATACCGACGACCTTGCTTTGGGTTCGAGCCTTTCGCCGACCACCATTGTCGTTCAAAGTGGCAATGGTTTTCACGGCGACATGCTGTCTCCTTACATTATTCATACCTCCTTGCTTCCTCGAAAGTATTTTGATTACTTGTAGGTGGCAGTGCATTAGAAACTTCGCGCGTCTTTTCGTTGCCATGGCAACGTTACTTTTGTTATAATGTAATTTCCATCTACACAACTTATCGGATCAAAATAAAATTAACATATTCGTGACCGGACTGACATTCTAAATGATTTGGCTATCTCAGATTTTGTCGCCGTGAAGTTTGGAAAAAAAACTTTTGATTAACTTTAATGTAAATTTTTAATTTTTTGAACGATTTTGCCACAAAACTAATGGCATTCAATCGAGAACAAAGCTTGCGGATGGTGAAAATTTCAACTCGATCCGAGCCTCCGTTCGAACGTTATCGCGAGACATACAAACAAAAAAAAAAAAAAAACAAAAAAAACAAAACAAAACCAGTGACTAATTTTTCCGGCAGAGTCAAATGGAAACGCTCGCTTCGCTCGCTTAACAAAAGTAACGTTGCCATGGCAACGAAAAGACGCGCGAAGTTTCTAATGCACTGCCACCTAGAAGTAATCAAAATACTTTCGAGGAAGCAGTCTATTATTTGTCAACAAAGAGTTTAAATAGTTTTCCCAAGGAGTCAAGGTCCTCTAGATGGCGGTGAATTTTATCCACAAAGTAAAGGTTTACACACGGGTTTACCCAAATACCTTGGCAATAATAAATAATATTGGAAACATGGCCCTGTGGACAGCGAACGTCGCAAATTTTAAAATTTAAAAAAATGTGCAATGTGGGTCTAGCTATAGCACGTGCTCGCTTATCAACGCGTCCAGCTGAGCGTTTCCTAGTGTAGAATTAATTGTTGGCATTTGTATTTTTTTTTGTTTATTTGGGGACGCGTCAACCGTTAGGTCATAATGCACCACTCTAGCCTACTAGGAAACGCTCAGTTGGACGCGTTGATAAGCGAGCACGTGCTATAGCTAAACCCACATTGCACATTTTTTTAAATTTAAAAATTTGCGACGTTCGCTGTCCACGGGGCCATGTTTCCAAAATTATTTATTATTGGCAGGGTATTTGGGTAAACCCGTGGGTAATACTTTACTTTGTGGATAAAATCCACCGCCATCTAGAGGACCTTGACTCATTGGGAAAAATATTTAAACTCTTTGGTGACAAATAATAGACTGCTTCCTCGAAAGTATTTTGATTACTTCTAGGTGGCAGTGCATTAGAAACTTCGCGCGTCTTTTCGTTGCCATGGCAACGTTACTTTTGTTATAATGTAATTTCCATCTACACTACTTATCGGATCAAACTAAAATTAACATATTCGTGACCGGACGGACATTCTAAATGATTTGGCTATCTCAGATTTTGTCCCCGGTTAGTTTGAAAAAAAAACTTTCGATTAACTTTAATGTAACTTTTTAACTTTTTGAACGATTTTGCCACAAAACTAATGGCATTCAATCGAGAACAAAGCTTGCGGATGGTCAAAATTTCAACTCGATCCGAGCCTCCGTTCGAACGTTATCGCGAGACATACAAACAAAAAAAAAACAAACAAAAAAACAAACAAACAAAAAAAAAAAAACAAAACAAAACCAGTGACTAATTTTTCCGGCAGAGTCAAATGGAAACGCTCGCTTCGCTCGCTTAACAATAACACATTTTGACGTTTCGTGACGATCATGAAAGCCTTCATAAATATATATGTATATATAAACTATCGTTTTGCAATCCTCTGCTCTAGTAGATGAGGTCTTTCAGTACATGGGAGGTGATTATTTATACCCTTGTAGGAACAGGATAACTGAGGACTGAAGGCTCACATTTTTCGTGTGAAGTTTTTGGATTCGCTAATTTCACATCCAACTCTTTGTCTAAGTCATAGTAATGCTTTATGTTGACACTTTAAATTGAATTCCAACACTAATAATTCCTGTGACTGATTGACATTTTGTCGACATACACATTTAAAAATTAATTATATTTATGTGTGTTTGTGTAGGAACTCCACTTCAAGTGTGGGTTGGTGAGGGGAGATAAAAGTCCATTTAGTAAATAAATCAAATTAGTATATTCGTGATGAGCTGATATTGTAGGCTTTCTACAAACTACATTATGTTGTATCCGTCTACTCACTGCTTACATAACTGCTTTTCTGGGGAGGGGACTTTAAGGCTGTGTGTTCACCAAAAAACAAAATTCAAAATATGCATAAAACAAGAGTTATAGAGTATGATCATTAATCACAGTCTTTTGAAAAGATCAAAGCAATTTTTTTGGATTTTTTTAGTCGATGCATTTTTCCTCTATTGCTACTTTTTTGAACGATTTTTGGTGCTAAGTTTTTCCGAAAGTATACCATTTGGATGGCTGATATTTTTATTGTAGCTTACACTCATCTTTGACTATAGAATGAGGTTTTTTTTGATATGTATAGCTTTCGTATCTTTACATCTTTCATTTTTTTCTTTTGACGGTACAAATACCACAGAAGTACCGAAAAATATAAAAATTGTAAAATGTAAGGTATTGATGATACACATTTCAAAATACCTCATTCTATAGTCAAAGATGAGTGTAAGCTACAATAAAAATATCAGCTATCCAAATGGTATACTTTTGTTAAAACGAAGCACCAAAAATCGTTTAAAAAAAAGTAGCAGGAAAAATGCATCGACCAAAAAAATCCGAAAAATATTTTGTGATCTTTTCAAAAGACTGTGATTAATTATCATACTCTATAACTTCTGTTTTATGCATATTTTGGATTTTGGTTTTTGGTGAACACACAGTTTTAATTTAAGTGGACCAAGCCAACCCTGTCGACAACGACGCCGTCGACTAGCGAACAATGGTCAACCAGGGGTTGGTAATTGAAATAGGAGATAGCGACCCACCACGGTACTCCCGAGGACAACGCCAGCAGCAACATGGCTAAATCGGAACAACCTTAGAATGTATTACGTTATTCGTAGCTAGGTTGGCTCCAAAGTTACGTCCTTCTGTCTGAAGTGGACCTTCTGCACTGGAAGCAGGGAATCTAACCACTGGACCAGACGAGAGTTGTTTTGGTTGATAGTAGCGAGCGAACGTATTTACTTCAATTTAACAATATACAAGCGTTCGCTCTAGCTGAATACAAACTTGTCTCGCAACATCCTCATAAAAATCGCACTTTTACACATTTTATTAATTTAAATTATTGCAATTTACGCAATCCACAAGTAATGAAGCAAATTATTCGAAACGAAGGACAAGCCACAGGTTGTTTAGGACGTAAACAAATTAAAACAATGCAATTTTACAGAAAATTAGAAATTCAAGGTCGTGGCCATAAAAATAAAATCTACCCTACAGTTCAAATTTGATTGCATTGATTTACTTTGTTTACGTCCTGAACAACCTGTGGCTTGTCATTCGTTTAGAATAATTTGCTTTGTTGTTGTTGTCGTCGTTGTCGTTGTTGTTGTCGTTGTCGTTGTCGTTGTCGTTGTCGTTGTCGTTGTCGTTTCGGTGTCGTTGTCGTCGTCGTCGTCATTACAGTTTAATGAGCAAAGACATAAATTTGACTATAGGACCTATACTCGAACAAAAAACTCCTTATTGTATCTGTTTGTTTGTTCTCTACCATAAGTAAATGCTATCCTTCTACGCGGGAAGGTGTTGAGCGTGAGTGCACGCGCCATAATATCAAACCCGTAAGTCATCGCAGAGACACATATTACGCGAGTCGTACATCACTCCGAGTGAGACATAGAAACAGACTCTCTAGCGCCGGAATTAAGACTGATTCATTATTCATCTGATGAATAAGTCGTTAGAATTTCCTTGACGTCTGTAAGTCAGCTGGGATCGAAGCTTAGGGAAAACACGAAGCGTTTTAAGCAAAATCTTTCTTGTACGGTGGACTAAGTTTCCCAAAATATCTCCTTTTCACTAGGATTAAGAAACATAAAATATTATAACTTTTATACACGCCTATTTCTGTCAATTTGTGGATAATCAACAATTCTTGATGATGAACTACGTATGTACTACGCATAGTTCCCTCGCGTCTGAGGAAGGAAGCGGAGCTTCCGAAAATTTACGCACTTTTTGGTAAGTGTTTTATTTTTCTGACCGTGGTTATTGTTCGTGTGTTTGTGTTTAATTAGTATTATTGGGTGTCCCCATTTGTAATTTGCCTTTTATATTTGAAAATAAATTAAATCGTACCTCCCCCCCCCCCCCAGGGCCCCACCAACCATGTAAGTAATCATCGACAATGTATACCATACTACATAGTAGCGTTTATAGTACCTGAAAAACCTTGGAAGTCAGATAATTTTTTTTTTTTTTTTTTTTTTTTGCATGTTATGTTTGATTCTTTATTGCATGTTAAAATTCACATTTTACAATTATTGGTCAAGCCCCCAATGAGCCTAGCGGCTCGCTTTAGGGGGCTTTCAGCAATGGATTACAAACGATGAGAGGTGAAGCAAGCCAAGATACATGAAATATGAAATTTAAGGATTTGCAACATTTTTTAAGACACCATAAAGTATGAACTAAATTGAGCTACTCTAATATATGTTAAGAAATTAAATTAAAGTACAAAAGTCAGTAGAAATCTGAAATGAGTATATGTGAATTTAGGCCAATTGGCCTAGGCATGACATAAAGCATTTTTTTTTAGGCCTATGGAGACTTATAAATTATTCCTAAGTTATAATATCCTATGTAGTTATTGGTAGTGAGTAATGAGTATTATCCTCATTGTTTCCAGTTACCTATGTGCTGTATTTAAGAAAGAAAAAAAAAAACTTATAACTTACAGCTGAATAAATGTAGACAAGGGTTAAGAAACAATTGTAACACTAAGTGATAATTGATACAAATATTATCTTGGGCTAATTATAGTATATAGTATAAGCATAGTAAGAGAATATCCTTGGGATTGTTTTCAAGACCAAAATCCAGAATTTTCATGATATTTAGATTACCATTGGAAAAACCTCTAGTCAGGATTACCTTTTATTGGCTGGTATATCATCGAATTATCCACTTTCCGAATTAAAAGTCCCTATTTTTGGTGAGATACCACATTTGTAAATGGAGATTTCAATGGAGATACCACATTTGTAAATGGAGATTTCAATGATAGTGCTACCACAGATAAGAAATTACATTTGCTCTGCGTGATGCTACAGATTAAGGCAAATGAAATGGGTGTAATGGACTTCGCCATCGTATATGACTGAATTCAGACGTCGTGATGGAAAATGTATTCAGCGAGATTTCTGATGGACTAACACTATTGAACAGCTTACAAATCTTCCGTGCTATTCGGCAGTTCTAATATAAATCAATCTTGATGCGACAAGGTCTTAATTCAGAACCTAGATTAAAAGAGAACATTGTAGGCCTACATAAAATAATAGGAAAATACCAAAGTTGTTGTTAGACGAGTGAGCGAGTCATGTGTTGAGTACCCGGGAACCTTCCATTTCCTCCCCCTATTCCTCCCAAGCCTATCATATATGCTATACAGTGGCGCATTATGTCCTTACAGTTGACGCGCTCTTATACCAACTCAAAACTATCATCTATTACCTTATATATCAATCAACTTACTCAACACGTGACTCGCTCACTCGTCTAACAACGACTTTGGCGTTTTCCTAGTTTTCTAAAGGCGCCTTTATACCCGGAATGTAGGAAACCCGCGGATTCAAACAACGGTCGGGATAGATTTTTTCTTGATTATTTTATTATTTCTGAAAAATTGTAGAACACGTTTTGAAATGCATACAATACCATGGACAGCATAGCCAGTACGAAATACGAGTAATGATTGCAAGGTGTACTCAATCTCCGAGCGGAAATTTAGGTAACCTTGAGCGTGCAACATTCGATACACCTTGGTCACTGCATGCAAACATGATTTGTTAAAACGATTTTTTCATAAACAAAAAACATTGTCATTAAATTAAATGTGTCATTCACAGCCTATTTCCAATTTATTATATGTTGTGAGTTTAAATCGTAACGCATTTTGCTCAAAATGTTAACTGCACGCTAAATACTTGTACCGGATGTCTGTTTAAAATTTCAGCACAATCTGTTTAGCCGTCGGCCGTTTTGCAGCAAAGTCACTCAAAGACAAAAACAGACTAGTGCCGTTTGAGCTGCGATTAGCCGCTTCGCTCCCTCGTCTAATCAACTTGAAAAGCTAATATTTCCGGCGAGTTTTTGGCATTCTGAAACAAAATAATGTAGTAAAACTTATTTCATTTGTCCTAAAGTTGGTCCCTAGCGTTGAGGTTGGTATCGTCCTGATTAGAACTTGGACGCTGGAGGACAGTAAGGGGAGCGGTTTAACTAGGTCGACTATGCTATTCTTACCGCTTAGCTTGGTTTGTTTCTTTGGAATAACTTATCCGGCTAGATGAGATTTGGAAGGCGTAAAACTGAGGGGGTATGAGTCTCTATGCATACGATGCAGAACTCGACACAATGGCGTTTAAGCCGTCGTTGAGGAGTAAGGCATTCTAGCTCTGTTCACTGGTACCGCCCGCTGGACAGGTTGAATAGGAAGTTTAGATCTAAACCTACAGTCGTGCTCAAAATTTTCAATTATTTATTAATAACGTGATATATTCTCATTTGTGCAATTATACTCACATTAATGACCTGATTCAATCATTGCTTCTATAGACTGTGGCTATGATAACCGAACAAATTGTAATTTGCACTGATTACCGATTGTTCTTGTCAGTACAATGACACAGAAATTTAAATAACAGTGAAGCGCTTTCAGTGGTGTTTGCCTGTTTCTTTGTTGTTTTTGCCTTTGACATTATGTTGCTTAAAAGTTTAGAGGGCTGAAAGGCAATTTTCGGAAATATAAATTAGCTTCGCGAAGATAACAGTATATCTTAAAAAGGAAAGTAAGCATTCACATTTTCGCCCAAAAACAGCTGTTCACATTTTAAAGTAGCAATAGTGCACATCATGAGTATTCGCGATTAGATTAATAAAATATCAGGTTTGATCTCAAACTGGCAAGGCATAATATGCCTGGCCTTAATAAGCCATAATATGCATGGCTTCTTACTCCATTCACAATCTTGAAATAAAACAATTCAAAGCGGAACGAGCTTTCGTGTTATTCGTTTGAGTGCAGGGGCTATTGAAAGCTGCCGTTGTAACTATATGTACGCCCAAGCCCAAGTATGGACATTTTACTCAATAACAGCATTTTTGTAGCAATAAGTATCATCTTTGTTTAAATACCATTCATTGTAATAAAACCACTCAACTGAACTAAGAACCTAGGTTACTTGTACTTTTAAAATAGCGATATTCTGGAGATTTTGCCTCCTATCAAGCATGGTCCATGCGCCATTCAGTATATTTAATTGTAATATGCTTACATTTCCAAGTGGTAACTATATACACACATTTCATTTGAACATGCTATTGCCACTACACCACTTCTATATTTCCTCGCGGATTCTAGCTGACCTCTTCTCCACCATATTGCAAATTTCATTTTAAACATTATGTTTATCATTTTGCATTAGGTGTTTACAACACATGCAGCTCAAAAAGCTTTCAAAAGATTAAGTGAAGCTGTGACTGTGTCGTATGTGCTTTAGAGTCACTTAACACTCATGCAGACAACGTGAATACTAATATCATGTGATCAAGTATGACGCAATTAATATATTCATCTCAAACACTATTCGAGGTATGGCTTAGTGCATGCACTTCGGTATAATAACGTTACGTTTTGTATTCTTTTGACCCCAATAAAGGTTTAAATAAATAAGTATACTTCTTGCTGCATAACGGTAGCGACTCGACTGTGGCTGTGTGTAATAGATGAAGTTTGGGGGTAGGGCCCAGGGGAGAGAAAACTTATATAACAATCTTGACAAATAAAACAATCTCCCCCCTCCTTTGTTATCGGACACATAACTTAACTATTTTCTTTACTTACCTAGAAATAACATTTTATGTTCTACTCTATTAATGACTTATCGTGGCGTTTTCTTTTGGTTTAGTAGAATGCGATAGACAAAGATTGCTTTCTCTAGGATATATTTATATATTATGAATCAGAAATTCGTTATTAATATCGTAAATTAGTTTTTTAAATATAACAAGAAGAAGAAGACATATATATATATATATATATGTCTTCACACTTATTATTCTCAGCTACATTGTCTTATTTGCTTGCAAGTGCTAACGTCGCAACGTAATGTAATACACATTGGTTAAAGCGCACTGTACTGAGTATAGCTGATCCCGAGCTTGCAGCCCCTTAGCCTCATCACTTATGCTAAAGATGATGGCTTTTAAAAAATATAATCTATTTTTTTAGTTGACTAGAAAAGCAATCACTATGCAAAGTTGGTGATTCCGAAGTTTACTCTTTCGTATGCCTGTAATTTATTCAATGCGCTTCTTCTCTCGAGTAATTTGTGTACTAAGTAACTTACTGGATTTTTGCCGTTGCTTGGTTCATGATGTGATAAGAAACTTCAAACTTGTGTTATTTAGTGGTTAATTAACTTTGACCGAGTTTTTTGTTTGCATCTAATACCCATCGAATTTACGCTCATTCTAAGTCATTTCTACATGAGAACATTCCCCCGTGAGAATTAAGAATATGATTGCTTGTGGGCCTAAACTAATAATAATATTTCGGGAGGTCCCGGATTCAAATCCCGCCGAGACCAGCAATCCTGACTGAAGGTTTTTTCCGAGGTTTTCCTCGGTCGTTAATTGCGAATGCAAGGGATTGAGTCCTCTTAAACAGCCCTCTGACACCTATCCGCAAGGCGCAACATATACGTAGTTAGGCATGAACTGCACCCTTGGCGGGCTTTCCACGAAAAATAATTAATTATTATAATGCTCCTTAAAATATTCTACTATTACGAAAACTCCAATACGACGCACCAAGGTTGCACGCCCACACGATTTGTGTACTGTAAATTTGTTTCTATCTTGCCATCTATTTTGTTCAGAATTTATTATTATACGCGATAAACGGGGCACAAGACGCTGCGCCGTGGTGCCGCATTATGCTAACAATGAAGCACGTTCAGACTATTTCGAGAGTGAGTGAGATTGCAATAATCGGTTTTAGGGAGCGTGGCTGTGGTAGAGGAAAGTTACGACCAGAATAGCGGAATGATAAATTAACCATCTGATTAACGTTCTTGCATGATTTAAGGATGTGAAGCAAGGCAGTTCGAGCCAAGCTAGAGCTGTCAAGACTATAGCTCGCGCTGTTTTCAACAATTGATGGGTCCTCTGCAAGAAGGGCCTAACTAAAAAATAACCAAGCTGAGATATAAAGGTTTAAAGTTTTTACTGCTTCCCACACATAATACAGTTTGAATATTAGTTATGTAGGCTTGAACAGGCACATTTTATGTAATAATGAAATAACATATTATCATCAAGTGAATTAGTATCTAGGCTTACTAGCATGTAGCCTTCTCCTATTGGCATACTAGCATGTAGCCTACGGCCAGCGACTATAGCCATGCAGTTGAGCAATCTGACGCGCGAATACATGCGCGCTTCCTCTTCATCGGGCAAGTGCCGCGACCTGGCGGAGCGTGACTGAACAACTACGGATGGCTTATACGATGCACGGGACATCGGTGGAGCCGTCCATAGTATTTTCGGCAAGAAGGGCCTAACTCGAGTTAGGCCCTTCTTGCAGAGGACCCATCAATTAAGCTAGTTTGGCTATCCAAACAATACCGTCAAGTAATCTAATGCCCTAAGAACCTTTTAGTGGAACGAACTTTTAATTATAGCGCTGACATTTTTCAGCTAATCAACTTTTAATTATAAATTCTAACGTTTCACGGAAAAACCTCTCACCGAAGTAAAGCTAAAACGTCGGCTGTATAGTATAGACAATAAAGAAGATACATGGGATATTTCGGGAGTTTAAAAGATTTCGCAGCTATATAAGGGCGAGTCGACTGTCTTCAGCATAAGATAAGGTAATATTAATCTTTAGTTCCATTACTTAATGGTTACATTGCATTTTGCCAAGACTCTTGTGCTGTTACACATGTGTATGGAAAGTACATAATATTCATTTAAATATTATGTTGTAAACTGTGTTTCTGCTTGCTAAAAGGCTAGACCATTATTTAGTAAATACTACTTTGTCGAGAATGTGAGTCAGAAGCATTGAGATAAAACATGTTCTGACGTTGAATCGAGAGGGTGGAAAGAGAATCGTATCCGGTCGAACACTTATCGTGCACATTGAAGAGTGACGTTTTACACTTCTTAGCACAACCCCAGGCATTCATTGACTAGTTGATAT
>JAMZAV010004061.1:0-58376 GCA_024449915.1 Sweltsa coloradensis
TTTTTGTATAATGGAAACTTCATTTTAGTCGATCCTCCCTATTATATTTTTGCAATTTGCAGCCATGTCAGAATAACAAAAATATATTAAATATAACAAAATAATTACTCAAACTGTCACACTTTTTCAAGCTCTATCAAACAAGTGTATAATAGTATCCATGCGCGCAACAATCGAAAATGCAGCCGAAACACGAGCTGATGCACGACGAGACATATCTCAATAGCCTATGCTACTTGCGAAGGAGGGGAAGTGTAAAAAAAAGGTACCAATTTTTCCGGAAATTTTGGAAAAAAAAACACGTTTTTTTTCTGGGCACGTTGGAAAAATTGGAAAAATTGGGAAAAATTGGTTTTATCATGCATAGTGATAAATAAAATTGATATGAATGTAGTAATGATTATTTTTCATCAATAATGTTGGATTACATGCTACGAACGCCTGCGCGACGGGCAACCCGCCGTACGGCGGAGTGGCCAACTACGAGTCACCGCCTCCTTGCAGTGCTTAGACCTTGTCCCGTCTCAGTACGATCTACAGGGCTGAGTAAAAACCACGTTTCGTCGGCCCGCTCAGACACCTTAGAAGTGAAAAAAAACTAGTGAACTTATAACAGGTTATGGGCCTAGTTCATAGTTAAATCTGTAGGTAAAGTGTATAAGTCATTCACCCAGCACAGTTCAGCGAAACCCTGCTAATCCCGCAGCAGAGTCGGCGCCTAAGCAGGTGAGCGACCAACCTAACCTATAGCCTAGCCTAGGCCTAGCCCCAAGGCCTAGCCATGTCGTCCGCGGACGGGAAAGTCTCCATACAAAAAACTCAACAACAAAAATTACCAGCTGTGGAAGTTCAAAATAGAAATGCTGTTGAGCAAGGACGACCTCTGGGACACAGTTGAGGAAGATACGCCATCACAGCCTAATTCAGCATGGAAAAAGAAAGACCAACGTGCCAGGGCCACAATATGCCTACTTCTCGAGGACGACCAGCTGATCCACGTGCGGAATGAAACGTCCGCCCGATCAGTGTGGTTGGCCCTGAGAAAGGTGCACGAAAGGTCTAACTTAACCTCAAAGTTGTATCTCCTCAGGAAACTGTACAGCCTCAGGCTCAAAAACGAGCAAAGTATGGATGAGCACATCAACAGAACACTTGAGCTAGTTAATGAGCTCAGGGGACTGGGCGAAGAGCTCAAGGAAAACCACGTCGCAGCCCTCCTGTTGTGTAGCCTGCCAGAGAACTAGGGCATGCTAATCACAGCACTTGAGGCTAGACCCGAGGGTGACATAACACTCGAATTCGTTATCGGCAAGCTCAAGGACGAGTTTAACCAAAAGAACGGAAACAGAATTGGGGGTCGAATACAATGAAGCTGTATTAAAAACCGGACCTCAATACGGGACAGTGGAAAGAATGAAGTGCTCCACTGCAACAAACCCGGTCACCTAAAGAAGGACTGCCGGACCCTCAAGAGAGAAACAAAGTTCAACAGGGAAAAAGTCAAGAGCGCCATAAGAGGCGAGGCGGATCAAGCGACGATGAAGAAACCGCGCAACGTATGTTTCAAGGCGGAGGAAGTCAAGAAAACAACCACATGGTTCATTGACTCGGGAGCAACATGCCACATGACTAATGACAGGGCATTTTTTTCAAGACTCGACGAGAAGTCGTGCACCGTCTCACTCGCAAACGGGAGCTCCATGCAGTCCGAGGGAGTGGGGGAGGGGTTCCTGAAATGCAAGGTGGGTCCGTCACCCAGGAGACCCGTGAACGTGCTGCTCAAAAGCGTGCTGTACATCCCCAGCCTCGACGGCAGCCTGATATCGGTGCCCACACTAACCAAGCTTGGGTTCTCAGTAAAATTCGACAGCAATCAGTGCACGTCTCAAAAACCGGAGAAACCCTAGCCATAGGCCTCCGGAAAAAGCAACTCTTCGAAGTCTGGCTAGACAGTGACGAAACGAGGCAACGCGCAAAGTCTGCTATCCAAGAGGAAAATCATGAGAACTGCATCCACCTATGGCACAGACGCATGGGACACCGAAACCCCGACGCCGTCAGAAGACTGAAAAAAGAAAATCTAGCAACTAGTATGACACTCGGTGACTACGACACGCGGGAAAAGTGCATTACATGCGTGAAAGGTAAGCTAACCAAAAAGCCTTTCCCGAAGAAAAGCGAGGAACGGGCAGATAAACCTCTCGGATTGGTCCATTCTGACCTGTGCGGACCGATGAATACCGAAACCCCTGGCGGAAAGAGGTACATCATGACACTGACTGACGACTACTCCAGATACTGCACGGTCTACCTACTGAGAACTAAAGACGAAGTTTTGGACAAGCTGAAAGTTTACTCGGCAAGAGTCAACAACATCTTTAACACCAAAATTAAGAAGATTAGGTGCGACAACGGGAGAGAATACAAAAATGCAGCCTGTCAAATCGTTCCTGGACAAGGAAGGCATCGAACTGCAACTCTCTGTACCGTACTCTCCCCAACAAAACGGAGTAGCCGAAAGGAAGAACGCTCCCTTACAGAAATGGCAAGATGCATGCTACTCGACGCGTCCCTCCCAACAAAGTACTGGGGAGAAGCAGTGTCACCGCCAACTACCTACAAAACCGCTTGCCCAGCAAATCGGTTGAAAAAACTCCGTATGAACTGTGGTTCGGCAGCAAACCAAACGTCTCCCACATCCGAGTTTTTGGAAGCAAAGTCTACAGCCATATCCCCAAGGAGAGAGAGGACGAAGCTAAACCCCCGAGCCGAAGAAGGAACTCCCGGTGGATACAGCGAAGAAGCCAAGGGAGTACCGCGGACTAAACACAGCCACCGGGAAAATCAGCGGCAGCAGAACCGTCACATTCACAGAAACCAGGATGAAAGACAGCTTCGAAGTTATCAGCAAAAGACCGGAATGGGAAGAAGCAGCGAACGTAGACTCGGGTAACCTCAATCTCACAAAGAACCAGGAAGCCGCCGTCGAACACGCAGATAACCCCAGCGACAATGATCAAGAGACAGCCGAACCGGCTTCCGAAGACACCAGAAAATCCTCAAGACCTAGCAAAGGGATTCCTCCCAAGAGACTATCGTACCTAGCCAGAGAAGAGGTCGTCGAACCAGGCAGCTGGAGAGAATGACCCAAATGAAGGGAGACCTGAAGGAAGAGTGGACAAAAGCGGCAAACGAGGAATATGAAGCTCTCATGGCAACGCCACTTGGTCATTGACTACCCTGCCCGAAAACAAGAAAGCAATCGGAAGCAAGTGGACCTTCAAGGCAAAGAAAATGCAAGCGGAAACATAGAACGCTTCAAAGCCAGGTTAGTCGCGAAAGGATTCTCTCAGAAGTACGGAGAAGACTACGACGAGACATTCGCCCCAGTGGCCAAATACGCCACCATCAGAACCCTACTCGCAATAGCCACTGTTAAAGACCTAAAATAAGGCACATGGATGTGTCGACTGCATTCCTCAACGGCAACCTATCCGAGGAAGTGTACATGAAGCAGCCGGAAGGGTTCGTCATTCCAGGACAAGAAGACATGGTGTGCAAGCTCCAATAAAAGCTTGTACGGTCTAAAGCAATCGGCCAGGACCTGGAATTCCAAAGCCCACGATACAATAACCAAGTTGGGGTTCTCACAAAGCAAAGCTGATGCTTGTTTGTACGTGAAAAGGAGCGGACAAACGTACACCTACGTCACCATTTACGTAGATGACCTGCTAGTATGCGCAACCACGGAAGAGGAGCTCGACCAACTTCATGTAGACCTGAATAGCTCTTTCACCACAAAAGACTAGGCGAGGCAAACAACTACCTAGGGATTGAAATAGACAGAGATGCAAACGGGGACATGCTGCTACACCAACGCGGAAAGATACATACCATTATTGAACGGTTCGGATTGTCAGTGCCAAGTGTAGCACAACACCCATGGACGCAGCTACCTGAGCCAAACCGGAGAGGAAAACCTACTACCCGATAACAAAGAGTACCGACAAGCAGTGGGGGCACTCCTGTACCTTGCAAACGTCACACGCCCAGACATCGCCACCGCCATGAGTATCCTGAGCAGGAGACTCGAAAATCCCAGGGCCATGGACTGGACGGCGGTAAAGAGAGTGATACGCTACCTAAAAGGCACCGCCGCTCTCCCACTAAGGATCAGTGCTTCAGGGGGGACTGTTCTCTCAGGATTCACGGACGCAGACTGGGGAGGTGACCAAATGGACAGAAAATCGAGGAGCGGTTACAATTTCAACTAGGAAGCAATACAATATCCTGGTTGAGCAGAAAACAAAACTGCGTAGCCCTCTCCTCAACCGAAGCAAGTACGTGGCCACCACTCTAGCTTGCCAAGAGGCTACATGGCTCCGACAGCTCCTAAGCGACCTAGGACACGCCCAGGAAGACCCAACGGTACTGCACGAGGACAACCAGGGGTGCATTAAGCTAGCCACGTCTGAGAAAATAGGCAACCGAGTGAAACATATAGATCTCAGGTACCACTATATCCGAGACGTCGTAGACCAAGCACCGTCCGCCTGGAATACTGCACAACGGAAGACATGCGTGCGGACATAATAACGAAGCCGCTGCCGGGTCCCAGGTTTGCAGCACTGCGGGAGAAGATAGGGCTTGCAGCCAGCGACCCGCCCCAAGGACGTCCGGCGAGTGGGGGTGTTTTGGGTTACATGCTACGAACGCCTGCGCGACGGGCAACCCGCCGTACGGCGGAGTGGCCAACTACGAGTCACCGCCTCCTTGCAGTGCTTAGACCTTGTCCCGTCCCCAGTACGATCTACAGGGCTGAGTAAAAACCACGTTTTCGTCGGCCCGCTCAGACACCTTAGAAGTGACAAAAACTAGTGAACTTATAACAAATAAGGTAGCCCAATTACATATCTCTCCGTTTTTAATACATTATTTTAACGGAAGAATTTAAGGAAAATGCCTTAGTAGTTCTTGTTAGGTTAGGTTAAAATTATGATTGGGAATTCTCATTTCAAAGATTGTTCCGTTTTCCATATTGTTGGAAGAGCGAAGCGAAGACTTCAAATATTTCACTGACCCCCCAAAAAATTAGCTCGGGTGTTTTATTTTTATTTTTAGTTGTTTTTTGTTTTTTTGTCTGTTCGCACTCTACCGGGCAAACGGCAAAATGCGATCTTGATGAAAAATTGGAGGGGACCTTCGAAATCTCTAAACTTAGACCTGCACGTTTTGGGTACAATCGAAGAAATATTTCTCATGAATATCGTTTAGTGCGATATTTTCGTGACATTTGGGTCGATTCTGACCAAACGGGTGGGGCTACAACGTTCATATTTCACATGGACATTAAGGTAATGGTGATGTATTGCTTTTTGAAAGAAAAAGTTGAAAAAGTTAGCCAGAATCCATAGAATAAAGGTTTTAATAATATGAGTTTTTTGAGGTTTATAATAACAATTAACAAGTAACAATAGAAACTTGACAACAATCACCTACAATGCATTCAAAAAGCACTTGAAAAGGAAAAGTGGTCCTAAGCAAACTAAAAACTTATAAAAAAAGCTCATCCTTCAATACGACTAAAGAAAGCGTTCGCGAAGCGGCCTAGTGAAGTAACTATGGCATGCCGTGGGAGGGACTTAAGCTAAACATAGAATAAACAGGGATCAAAATTAACGCTTGCCCGAGGCTAGTGAAACTTTACTCGGCATAGTAAAACCTAATCAGTACTTTTTCCAGAGTTTCCAATTGCCGTTCAAAAAATCTCAATATTTCACAACGATAACTTAACGAGTTTCCAGTAGTAGTGCGCTACCTAGTATGGAAAATCGTTCTTAATATGTAAACAAAATAAAAATGGCTTAATTTAGGCTAACGGTAATCTTATTAATATTATGGTGTAAATTCGTTCCCAGTCAATCCCTTAAACTTAAAACATTCACATACCCTATGATTGTTTTATACTAGGAAAACGCTTAAGTCCAGCCGCGTTGTTGGATGAGCGTATATGGTGCATTGAGCTGCCATGTGTTACGCGGATTTTCTGTTGTTCTGTGAAAAATTCATTACTTAGTCGAAGATTTTTTTTAATTAAATTAAATTAAATAAAAAATTAACTTAATTTTTTTAAATAAACTAAATTAAATAAAAAATTAACTTAATTTTTTAATTAATCGTAATTTTTAAAAAAGAAAAAATCGTAAAATTACAACTTTCATAAGAAATAATTATTCGATTGCGCTAAAATTTAAAACGAATACATAAATTCATGAAATTAAGGTTCTGTAAAAAAATCATTACAATATTATAAAGCATGTAGGTGTTATAAGTCAAAGAATTGTTTTAAAAAAGAAAAAACCCGTAAAATTACGATTTTCATGAGAAATAATTTTTCGATTATGCTCAAATTTCACATGAATATCTTATTTCATAAAATTAAGGTTCTGTGAAAAAATCATTACAATCGGATAAAGCATGTAGGTGTTAAGTCGAAGAAATTTTTTTTAAATCGAAAAAAATCGTAAAATTGCGTTTTTTATGAGAAAAAATTTCCCGATTGCGCTAAAAAACGTGGCAGTTCTAAGTTCACAGATTTCGAAGGCCTCCATAAAATTTCATCGCAATCGGAGTATCGGTTTAGCCGGAATCGTGTTAACAAACACACAAAAATACAGAAAAAAAAAGAAAAAAAAAAAACATTCCGGTTTTTTTCTCCAGTGTAGTGAAATGGAATCTTCGCTTCGCTCACTACGCTCATCCAATCAATATAACCTAGGCCTACTTGATTGTGGGCTTGTAAAAAATGCTCTTGGGCTAGAGGACTTTTGTTGCCATTAGCCTAAAGTGCTAGTTGCAAAAAAGTTAATTTTGGCCCCTGGCTATAAATAGTTATCTAATAATTGCAAGAGATTTTGGAAAATGCTATGTAGTATTGCTGTCTTACCCTTATAGTAGGCTATCATTTATAAACATCAATAGTAGGTACGGTAACCAGATGTAAATAAACGAACAATAAATAATTGGATGAGCGTAGCGAGCGAAGCGAAGATTCCATTCTACTACACTGGAGAAAAAAATCCGGAATGTTTTTTTTTCTTTTTTTTTTCTTTTTTTTTTGTCTGTTTGTCCGCACGATTCCGGCTAAACCGATACTCCGATTGAGATGAAATTTTATGGAGGCCTTCGAAATCTCTGAACTTAGAACATCCACGTTTTTGAGCGAAATCGGAAAATTATTTCTCATGAAAATCGCAATTTTACGATTTTTTTTCGATTTTTTAAAAATTTCTTTGACTTATAACACCTACATGCTTTATCCGATTTAAATGATTTTTGCACAGAACCTTTATTTTATGAATTTAGATATTCTTGTGAAATTTGAGCGCAATTGAAAAAATATTTATCATAAAAATCGAAATTTTACAGTTTTTTTCTTTTTGGATGAGCGTAGCGAGCGTAGCGAGCGAAGCGAAGATTCCATTTCACTACACTGGAGAAAAAAATCCGGAATGTTTTTTTTCTTTTTTTTTTTTTGTATTTTTGTGTGGTTTGTTAACACGATTCCGGCTAAACCGATACTCCGATTGCGATGAAATTTTATGGAGGCCTTCGAAATCTCTGAACTTAGAACTGCCACGTTTTTGAGCGCAATCGGGAAATTTTTTCTCATAAAAAACGCAATTTTACGATTTTTTTCGATTTTTTAAAAATTTCTTCGACTTATAACACCTACACGCTTTATCCGATTGTAATGATTTTTTCACAGAACCTTAATTTTATGAATTAAGATATTCTTGTGAAATTTGAGCGTAATCGAAAACTTATTTTCTCATGAAAATCGAAATTTTACGGGTTTTTTCTTTTTTAAAACAATTCTTTGACTTATAACACCTACCAGGCTTTAGCCTTTTGTAATGATTTTTTCACAGAACCTTAATTTCATCAATTTATATACTCGTGTTAAATTTGAGCGCAATCGAATAATTATTTCTTATGAAAATTGCAATTTTACGATTTTTTTTTTTTTAAAATTACGATTTATTAAAAAAATTAAGTTAATTTTTTTTATTTATTTAATTTAATTTAAAAAAATCTTCGACTAAGCAATAATTTTTTCACAGAACAACAGAAAATCTGCCGTTCCACATGGCAGCTCAATGCACCAATTACGCTCATCCAACAACGCGGCGGGACTTAAGCGTTTTCCTAGTTTTAAACAATTCTTTGACTTATAACACCTACATGCTTTATCCGATTGTAATGATTTTTTCGCAGAACCTTAATTTTATGAATTTATATATTAGTGTTAAATTTGAGCGCAATCGAGAAATTATTTCTTAAAAAAATCGCAATTTTACGATTTTTTTTTAACCCGAGAGTAGTCGCGCCTGTTTGTAACGTTAGTAGTCGCGCAGCGTGTCCTTTAGACCGCATTATTTATTATGGGCTAATAACGTTAGGATGACGTTTTGATTACGAATATAAGGTAATTTATAATATAAGTAACAGCATACCTGGTTATATTAATCAATTATCAATCAATAATCAATAAATAATCAATCAATAATCAATCAAACACAGAAAAGTAGCAAACCTACAAAAAGGTATAAAATATGTTTTGAAACACCCTGTAGTTCGTATTATTAGTAAACAAGACAGTAATATTATGCCAACACTGTATGTTGAAGAATAATCAACCTACATAACAAAATACATGTCTCATAATAGTGATTGAATATGCATATTTTTGCCTCCCTTAGTAGTCGCGCAGCGGTCGAAAAGACCGAGCAACCAAACAGGACCTCTTATCTTAGATGAAGTTCTGCAGAAAACTGAATCGCGTATTGCACACTGGCTTCACAAATCTATTTTGGGAAGGTAGGCGGAACTAGACAAGCCACGCATGCGCGCTGTGCAAATACCAACTGTTGAAAAAAAAAGTCGGTCTAAAAGACCACACGCGACTACTCTGGGTTAACAATTACGATTAATAAATTAAAAAATTTCAATTAATTTTTTAGTTTAATTTAATTTAATTAAATTAAATTTAAAAAAATTTAACTTAGTTATGATTTTTCCACAGAACAACAGAAAATTCGCATAACACATGGCAGCTCAATGCACCAATTACGCTCATCCAACAACGCGGCGGGACTTAAGCGTTTTCCTAGTTATTATAATTTAGGACTACCATAAAGATGCCAATAATAATCTAAACTGAATAGTAAACTTTATGAAAAGTGAAGAAATTTCAATTTTTCCCAATTTTTCCAATTTTTCTGGAAAAAAAACGGGAAAATATCCGTTTTTTTCCTCGACTTCAATTTTTCCGGAAAATTTCAAACCCTAGGAGGGGGGGGGGGGGGGTGGACAAGCGCTGCACCATAGAGTTGTAGGTGTAAGAGGGGAAGGCTCGGAGACAGAATCCTAGTTGTCTCAAGAAGTAGTGCAATGGCACGGAAAGAGATCACGTCCGCGCAGAATGGTAACGCGTTCATTCGTTGCTTTGCACTCGTACGTTTGAAAACCATTTCTCACTTCTCTCCGCCGTGTTTAGAATATTATTTTTCTTATTAAATTTTTTTAGTATGGTGGCTACTGTCTCATTGCCTACCCCAATGCTTCGCTTCGGGTGGGCCTAAATGAGTTGTATAGTGTGTGTGCCTGTGTCTGTAAAGCTGGCTTTCATAAAGTGTTCTTATCAGCAGCATTAATAAAAATAATGAATAAAAAATAAATTGTATAAATTTAGAGTTTACCCACTCAGTTATAAATATAACTGATTTTCAGTGGGGAACAGTAAATCAATGCGACCAAGTCAACCCTGTAGGCCCGACGCAACGGCAATCGACGAGTGAGCGATAATCAACCATTGATCGATAATTTTAATAGGAAATATAGCAATCAGTGGTATGGACAATGCGAACACCCGCGGATCAACGCCAGAATCAACAAGGCCGATTCTGAACAACTCTGAATTTATTATGTGCCTCGTTGCTAGGATGGCTCCAAAGTCACCATTTACATACTCCTAACCCATGAACTGATGGACTTAAGTCCAAATCAAAAGTTAAAAAACTTCTGATTTTGGCTGGAATCGAACCCTGGGCCTTCTTCTGCATTGGAAGCAGATACGCTAACCACAAGACCAACGAGCCACAAAAAAAAACTACAGATGACGTGCGTAGCTGCCGTATGTACTCTGGTAGAGAGTTCCAGAATGATGCAGCCCTATTGTAAAAAGACTTTTGATAAGCTACTGTACTGCATGCTCGACGACCTCCCCTACCCATGTGTACATGCATATATATTAGCTTAAGTCAACAATATCTATTTTATTTACAGTGTGCGAATCCAATTTTTAATTTCAAATTCGAATCTCGAATCCCAAGCAAAAAGATTTGCGAATCCGAATTCGAATCCGAATCCAAAATTAGTTTTCCTCACACGGAACAAGTAACATAAAGAAATGCAATAATTTCATGGTCCCGTGATGTTTTCCATTCTTGTTTTCGGGACTCCGTGAGATCTTTAGCCAATCAACAACACCTTCATCCATCCAGCCTACTCTGAACGCGAAGTATTTATCTCACGCGGTAGGCCTATCTTATCTTTTGGCATTGTTCTACTTTTCAAGATAACATCGCGAGGAAATTTCTTGCTGTCATTTAAGAGCATATTAGTAGGCCTAAACATAACATTTATTGTATCCCCTGGTTCCCCTGGCCTTTCCATAGACCCGCACTTATTATTAGGTACGAGTTCGGAGATAGGCATCTTTCAATGCAAACGCATCGCTATGTGAAGGGAGACTGACTGACTGACGTAAACACGGCGCCGGCCTGTCATCTGAGCTGGCAGCCGGCCGGCTAGGGCTCGCGTGAGTGAGAGAGACAGAGCGCGCTGCGCCGTAGGGCCTTGCGCATCGCCTGCAGGCAGCCTGCCAGCATTGTCCAAGAGAGTAGAGAGGAGAGCGCACTGTTGTTTTTCGAATGCTACGTGCGAGAAAAACATTGCGTTTTGTTGAACAACAAGACGCGAACGGAAATTCTTCGTTTACGTACGCGGCGGACATGTTATCACGTGATCGATTGCAAACTATTAAATCGACCAATCGATATATTTGCGAGTTTCTTGGGAGTTTGGCGCCGGATTCGAATTTTCGAATACTTCGAATTTTTACGATTTCGGATTTGGCCAACGAATCGAATTCGAATCCTGAAAGATTCGATTCGGATTCGATAATTTCGAAGCTTCGCACACCCCTAATTTTATTACAGAAAGAGCTACTTGAAAACAAAATGTCGTTTTGCATTAAATTTAAAATTTGTGAGCAGATTAGCCTACATTTTTGCGGACGTTCGGTTGCAGGGAGGATTTTATTAAAACCAATAATAAACTTGGTTGAGATTTTTTTTTTTCCAAAATTGTGAGTAGAGTAGAGTAGTATACATAAGAAACATGTAACCAAACAACAAAAAGGCGAGGTTCAATCCAGCATAAATGTTCTTCCACCTAAGCCACGTAAATATAATTTAACATTATTTATTTAGAGACATAAACTAAAGATATGTAAAATATATATATATATATATGGATTGTTGTAGGTTTTCGCGGCCCGTCATAGGATAAAAACAAGGATCTTGGGTAAAACCGCGTCGAAAATAAGATGAACCAGGGCAGAACCTGGGCGTCCACCGACGTTTCGTCTGTACTACGTCAGACATTTTCAAGGTTGACTGTGACTTTACGGAGGTTGGAGTCACAGTGGTTGGCAAGCACGCAGCGCCCGCCTTATATAGCCTCGGCTGAAGGTGCGGGTCGGCGAGGGTATATAGAAAATAGGTGGCGGGGCCTCTTGCTTTGAAACCTGCACTCATGCCTCGAAATGTAGTGCGTATACCTATTCAGCCAAATCCCTCAGAGGTGGTGCAAATTTCAGATTCCATAATTCTAAGCACAACATTTCAAAAGACAACCAATCAGGCCCTAAGACAAGAAGCCGGACTAAAAAGGTTTCTCTACAGTAAGCTGTGCTATTTTGTTTCTCAATTGCCACCATCCGTATATTTTTTCGATATGACATCGCCGCCCCGCACCTTTTCACGATATGACCTCGCCGCCCCGCACCTATTTTCTATATAACCCTGCCGACCCGCACCTTCAGCCGAGGCTATATAAGGCGGGCGCTGCGTGCTTGCCAACCACTGTGACTCCAACCTCCGTCGAGTCACAGTCAACCTTGAAAATGTCTGACGTAGTGCAGACGAAATATGTATTATTGATTCATAGCAGTTGTCGAAAAAGTTTGCCCCGACTGGGGTTCGAACCAAGAACCTCCGGCTTAACGTGCCATAGCTCTACCAATTGAGCTACCGGGACCACAGAACAAACTTTTACTAAACTGCTATTTGTTGTGATTGTTGACCTCCATGACATAAATCCAACAGATGACTGCAATGTAGCTGTCAAATCTGAAAGATCACAAGGATAAATCCAAACACATCTCATCTCCCATGAGTTGGGTAGTATGAATATAAGATTTTTAAGCAAAAATCTTATATTCATATATATATATAAACATATTGTTTTTTACTGGGGCTTTTTGCCGCGAATAATTTATTAAAGAAGAGGGCACTGACTTACCCCTCCTCTCCTGACGTTTCGGGAAAGTCACATCTCCCATCCTCAGAGGCCTTCACTCCACGATGTGTTGCCTGGAGCTCCTCACTCGCGGTTCGCGAAGCCAAGCCTCCCGCTAACAACATTACGAAAGAAGAGTCTCAAGCTATACTCTTCTATACAGCTTAATGAAGCAAGCAAATCTGTTCTAAGCAAAGGCTTCAACTTTGCGGTTGCTCCACATAAGCTCCCCGTAGAAAGAATTAAAAAGTTTTCACTGCACCTGATTTGCTTTTGTACTTACTATTTGGTTTGCCTTTGTAAGGCGGTTAAGTTTGTTTATATTTTTATTGTGTTGCTGATGTTTTGTTTTTATTGTTTTATACCAACTCTTCTTGAAAATGGAAGCCTAGTCTTCTGAAACGTTGAAGTTTTAATTAAATATTTGTTTTAAACATCCAATAAAGCGTGATTATTTCCGTAAAGTATAACTTAACATAAACCATGAATCACGAAAGCCTACAACAGAATATATATATGTGTGTTACCATCTTTAAATAATTAAATTTACTTCTTTCAGTTTACCACGTATATTGTTTATTTAATCTGACGTTTCGATTGGATTTCACCAATCTTTGTCAAAGACAGTAAAGCCACTCAAGTAAAAACCAAAATACAAAAACACTTCAAGAGGGAACGAAAACAAAAACACAATAATAACATAAAACAATCATAATAAACAAGGCAATGCAAAGAAGTTAACTAACAGGAATATTATAGCATGTGGAAGTAGTTTAGAAAAACATGTCATGTTATTGATTAGATGAAGTACGGTAGTCTGCTTGACCAGAACTTGTGGGATGATTTCTTGCTTGACTTCTTGTCCTTGGGCCTTGACTTGTGGAAGGTAACACGGTTTTGCGAATATTTTGACCAGTAGGGTTAGTCTGACTTCTTGTTACGAGCCGTAGACTTACAGTGCAGGTATCATGGTTTCGGGAGCATTTAGCAAAGTTTGAGGAGTATGCGTTAATGTACTTGGTTTATGGCAAAGGTTTATGATGGACTTCCATGTCTGAGGTAGGCGTTTTCCATCATCCCTTTTGTTTAAACTATGAGGCCTCTTCTCAATTTCTATTGCTTCCCTTATAATCCTGGAATGAATACGGTCCGTAGAAGCAATTACTCTTGTACCCTCAAAATTAATAGCATGTCCCTGATCTGCCACGTGTTGTGCAAACGAATGTAGATGATGAAACTGTGAAGCCACGAAAAGTAGCATTTTTGCCCTACATGAGAGGCACTACTGATCGAGTTAGCAAGATCTGTGGGTGAACGTGGGAATCCCACGTCTGCAGTCGAGGCAGCAGCAGTAGTTTTTTCTGAGCTGTTAGGGTTTCGTCCTGATGATGGCTGATGTGATTCAGCCGAAACGTCGACCAGCTGACAACGGTCCTTGTGTAGGCCTGCTAGAGAGAAGAGGAAATACACGAACAAAAACCCTAAAACCAAATTTGGATGTATCTATGACTGTTCGTGAAAACCTACGTGCTAATATATATATATATATATATATATATTATATATATATATATATTAAATAATTATTGTTGAATGGGGCTTTTTTCCGCGAAGAATAACAAGGAGGTTCACACTTACCCCTCCCTGCCCGACGTTTCGGAGAAGTCACATTCTCCATCTTCAGGGGCGACGTGTCGACAGACTTATAGACTTATTGTCGATAGACTTATTTAGAAAAGACGACAAGAGCTAAAATTCTAGCCTCGAAAATTGACTCTTAAAAACATCAGTACCTAATACCTAGAGAAAAGTCTTCTAGGTGCCCTAAATTATCCGGTTTACCCAAAATACATAAACCAGACACACCTCTGAGACCCATTGTCAGTTCGTTGATTCTCCTCTTCAGCCGTTAGCTAAGCATCTTGCTAAATATTTACAGCCTTATGTTGAAGACGCACGTTCATACGTAAAAAAATGCTTATCATCTAATTGAAATCCTTCAAGATTACAACGTGACTGACACCGATTTGCTGGTGAGTCTTGATGTCGAATCTCTTTTTACTAATGTCCCCGTCGATGAAACCATCAACATTATGCGCAATTTACATATTCCCGAGGATATGATAACTCTGATAAAACACTGTCTGACCAACACCTATTTCATTTATGAGGGACAGAGATACAAACAAGTCAAAGGAGCACCCATGGGTTCGCCACTGTCACCTGCTGTAGCTAATATATTCATGCAACATTTCGAAGAACGTGCCATAGAACTATCTCCCCATAAGCCAAGTTTACTTTTACGATATGTTGACGATTTCTTTCTTATTTGGCCCCATGGGATTAATAAACTTAATGACTTGTTAACACTTATAAACAGCTTACATCCTAATATCAAGTGTACTATGGAGATAGA
Source organism: Sweltsa coloradensis (assembly GCA_024449915.1). NCBI lineage: Eukaryota > Metazoa > Arthropoda > Insecta > Plecoptera > Chloroperlidae > Sweltsa > Sweltsa coloradensis. The sequence continues at coordinate 15,062 of JAMZAV010004061.1, forward strand.
AGAGAACGGACGTCTTCCGTTCCTAGATGTTTGTGTTTATAAAAGAGAGGATGGAACGCTGGGCCACACTCTGTATAGGAAACCTACCAACACAGGTAGATACCTTAATGCCCTCTCACATCATCACCCCGCCCAATTAAACGCGGTGGTCAACTCTCTCACTTCTCGTTCCGTGAAACTCTCCGACAATGAACATCTAGACAAAGAAACAAGTGACCTTCGTAATATACTTTTGAAAAAACGGATATTCTAATACTACTATTAGCAGGGCCTTAAAAAATACTCAAAACTGCTAAAGTACGCGAACCCAACAAGAAGAAAAACCGCTAGCTTTTATGCATCTTCCATACTTACAAAAAAACGTCGGAAAAAATAGGCAAGTTGTTAAGAAAACATAACGTGAAAACGACCTATCGCCCTTATAGGAAGATTAGTACAATGCTACGCAATGCTAAAGAGCACATACCCCTCGAGGCTCAGGGTGTTTATGAGGTGCCTTGTGCATCCTGTGACGAGGTGTATGTAGGACAAACTAACCGACGCATATCAGTAAGACGGGAGGAACACCGTGCTGCTGTCAACAGTGGCAAAGAGACGTCTGGTTTAGCCCAACACGCCAAGAAGACCGGCCATCTTATTAACTTTGAAAATACCAGTATGTTAGCATCTATCAAAGAGCTTCCAGTACAAATTATCCGTGAGGCTATTGAGATTGAGAAGCGACCGACGAGTCTCAATAAACGAGATGATGGACAAAGACTGCCTCCGTCCTGGAAGCCCGTTTTACAGCTTCACCAACAAAAAACCACGTCCGCCACCACATGTGCCACTTCCTGACACCACCTGTAATGTAGTGACGTAAACAGAGCCGTCTTGTTGCTGACGTCACTACAACCAAAACCGGACCTGTGACGAGGAGTAGATCGAAATTTGATAAATCGACGAGTGACGTACACGTAAACCAATCGAGATCTAACGACGTCGTGAGGATTGATCAGTCTGCGAGTGGACAGGCCCAAGGCAACAAGTCTCTGTCGACACGTCGCCCCTGAAGATGGAGAATGTGACTTCTCCGAAACGTCGGGCAGGGAGGGGTAAGTGTGAACCTCCTTGTTATTCTTCGCGGAAAAAAGCCCCATTCAACAATAATTATTTAACATATACCCGCGAAAACTTAAAATTAAACATATATATATGAATGATAAAAACAAGGATCTTGGGTAAAACCGCGTCGAATATATATATATATATATATATATATATGTTTCTGCCAAAACTTGCTTACTCAACGAGTGCGGAGAGAAACTAATAACCGAGCTCTGCCCTGATTGTGTCTACCCGTCATGTTCTAGCGGGGGCAGCACTCACCTGGGCGCGCTGTCCAAGGACGTAGCCAATAACAAGTGCAAGAATACGTCGATACTAAAACCTTGCCTCCGCAACAGCTCTAATCCCCCGAAACCTAGCATCCGCAAGAAGAAGCGGGTGAGCTTCGAGTTTGAACTGGACAGCTCAAGTCCCCCGAAACGTTGCCTTCGTGAGAAGATGCAGCTGAACTTGACGAGCTCAAGTCTCTCAATCAAAAGGTAACCTAGCAGGGTGTTTTCGATTTAAATTAATCATGAGCTATATAAACACATGAGTTATTTAACCGACTTTATGCAAAGTTTTCCTTTCAAAATTGTAATTAGATCTTCCGAAACGCTTGTGAAAGTATTTGATCCGCTCACGAACTTGGCAAGTTTTGAAACACTGATGAATCTTGTTAATTTAAATTGGATAAAATAAAATAAATCTTTATTGAAATCAAAAAGTTCCCCCGTCTGGGCCCGGGGTAGAATTGGCCCAGAGGCTCTGCTAATCGTACAAGGCGATTCAAGAGAAAAATTCCACCTTGCAAACATCAGCTAGCGAGCAGGGGAGTATATAACTCATCGAAACTAGAGGCGAGCTCTGGCAATCGTCGTCAGGGACACCACCCCTTACCCTTGATGACCTACCCGACGACAATGTCAATGACACAACGAACGATGACAAAGACGATAACGACCACGACGTGAGAGCCCCCCTTCCCCCCCCCCCCCCTACCAAGTCGCTTAACAATCACTCTACTTATTTCAAATTATACATATTAATTCGAGTGACTGAGTGAAAATGAATATATAATGATCAAAAATCAAAATTATATATGAAGCCGTGCGCTTCTCGTCCAATAGCTAGGGCTACGTAACAAGATCGCGCCCACCCTCCTGCCCCCTCCCCCAATATAACCTTTGCTTGACGCGCACATTTGTTGTAAAGTTATGATTCATTTTTTGTATTGCATGCGGATGCCCACCTTCGAATTTCATGCATCACCACTGAGGCCTATATTATGTCTTTTTAGAGTATTTAAGTTGCAGTTTATTATTACTAATTAAATACATAAATACAATACATGGCACATGTGTGCAGGCCTATGTTGGTGTGACTGATACATTGATCAGTATTGGCCCTATGGTATAGGCCTACAAACTAAGTTACAAAATAAAATTATGCTGTTGTCATGTATAGGGCCTACATGAAACCGGTTTTCATTTTGTAAACCGGTTTTAAAAAAATAAAAAAATCATGTTTTTTTAATTTGCCGCGGTTTCCAGGGCAACACAAGGCGCATTCTTGTGTTCCCTTCCTAGTGTGCGCGGCGTTTTTCTTTTCTAATGTTTTCAATCTGCTAGAAGTCAAAAGCTATCACCAGTGGTGATACTGATTGGATGAGCGTAGCGAGCGAAGCGAAGATTCCATTTCATTACACCGGAGAAAAAAATCCGGAATGTTTTTTTTTCTTTTTTTTCCCTTTTTTTTTGTATTTTTGTGTGTTTGTTAACACGATTCCGGCTAAACCGATACTCCGATTGCGATGAAATTTTATGGAGGCCTTCGAAATCTCTGAACTTAGAACTGCCACGTTTTTGAGCGCAATAGGGAATATTCCACTTACTATTTTATATTTTATTTTAATTCTTATTCATGTCTTAATAGTCACTGCACTTTTTTTTATTTAAAAAAAATGTTTTTTGTGTAATTTAAACAAGAAGTAAATTGGACCCCCAGTTTGCGCGCCAAAAACGAGCGTGCGCCATCTTTGGACGGTACTACGTCATAACTGTGTTGAGTCAAGGCCAATTGGAAACTAAATGTACGTATGTTTGTACATATTTACATACAGACGGCGGTGCTCGCCCATCCGCTCAACACAAACAACCCCACAGGGATGTACATTTTCACCGTCTTTTCTTTTTCTTTTTTCGTTTGTGACAGGAGATTTCGCGAGATCATTGAGATAAAGAATAACGAGCATTTTGTCTTGAATTTTTGCATAGCCTAGGACTATCATGGTATTCTTTATCTACAATAGGCTTTAATTAGTCATCAAAGTAAGGTTTTTGTGCGGGATGTGTGTCAGAACATGAACGTGCAGGCCTAGGGTTGGCAAGTTAAGCCTAGGGCTTGTCAAGTGAGTAATTTTAGTATTCACATACCAATGCCTATATCCTACAGGAACGATTGGCCTAGACTGTTGTATTATAAATAATTTTCTACGTCTAGGCCTAGACCTAGGACTGTTTCAGTTTTGTTTTTTGATTGCAATGTCAACTTTTCTCGTTTTCCGGCTAGGCGTTAAATGTAAAATGTCCACCATCTGTTTACATTACTGTAGGCTACGCTAGGCGCTGCTTTGTTTAAAACACCGCCGTCTTGATGTATATCTCGATCCTACTATAATACTATTCCAACATCTTTGGTCTGGATGTATGTTTATCCAGACGGCGTTGGATCAACACAGTTCTGACGTCACAGTCGTTTTTGCCGCTTTAAAAAACTGCTGCTTTTAAAACGGCTAAATCACTGGATTATTATTTCACGGAAAAACAAAGTACATATTTGTAATGGGGACGAAATACTTCTTCTAAAAAATCTATTCGTACAGTATTTGGCGGAAGTGGAATATTCCCTATTGGGAAATTTTTTCTTATAAAAAACGCAATTTTGCAATTTTTTTCGATTTTTTAAAAATTTCTTCAACTTATAATAACACTTACTCGCTTTATCCGATTGTAATGATTTTTTCACAGAACCTTAATTTTATGAATTAAGATATTCGTGTGAAATTTGAGCGTAATCGAAAAATTATTACTCATGAAAATCAAAATTTTACGGGTTTTTTCTTTTTTAAAACAATTCTTTGACGTATAACACCTACATGCTTTATCCTATTGTAATGATTTTTTCACAGAACCTTAATTTCATGAATTAATAGTTAATACACTCGTGTTAAATTTGAGCGCAATCGAATAATTATTTCTTATGAAAATTGCAATTTTACGATTTTTATTTTTTTTAAATTACGATTTATTAAAAAATTAAGTAAATTTTTTATTCTATTTTATTTAATTAAAAAAAATCTTCGACTAAGTAATAATTTTTTCACAGAACAACAGAAAATCCGCGTAACACATGGCAGCTCAATGCACCAATTACGCTCATCCAACAACGCGGCGGGACTTTGGCGTTTTCCTAGTAACTGAAATTAAGCACATGGGAATAGAGATACTGCAGAGGCTGGCCTTTCCTTATCTTGTTTATTCGCCTGCATTCGGGTTACAACAGTTGGTGTTCAAATTTTTTTGTCAAACGGTACAAAACTGGAATTTGTACAGTTTGACAAAAAAATTCGTACACCAACTGTTATTTTCAGAAAACTATTTGAGCTATAGTCAAGTTATAGCTAAAGGTGTTTAGAAACTATGTCCAGAAAACCGATTCTCAAAATTGAATTTTGAACTAGATTTGTATATTACACTTTTGTCCAAAAATCTAAATATAATTTCCAAAAGTGAGGTTATGTCCTGCCCAAAAAAATTAACAATTTTTTTTTCTGTTATTTTAAAGGCCTTCTTTCATTCAGCAAACTTTTCAGACATGTTGCTTCGACTTTCAAATTATCGGCCAGAGGTGGTACAATAGCCTTAAAAGGTAAACTTTTAGTAGTCCTACATGCTAAATAACATGTCAGTCTATGAAACTAATGTTAAACAATTCATGTTGATACCTCTACTGGTTTTTATATGTTGGCATAAGTCGCTTATGCTGACGACGACATATTTCGCCACCTATTACACCACTAAGAGGCTTGTTATACATGAGAACGGATAACCATAAAAAAGAACTAGGGACATTTTAAAATCTTGAAACATATGGGCACCAGCCACCATTTAAGCAACATTTAAAAAAAAACATCTCAAATGTGCCAGCAATAAGTTTGATTAAATTTTGATTGATTGATTGTTTTTATTTGCGTAATGTTATAGGTACTCTTCCCATGTAGATCATGTTTAGAGTGTATTACATGGCATGATAAATCTAGGCTAATACATAAATACCAATATATATATAAAAATAAAATAAAAAACATTTACAGATCTAGTCCAAGTAGGCCTAGTAGGTTAATAGTTAATACATCAATTATGTCAGTAATATAATTAGCAGTAGTAGTAAGGTTATTTAGCAATTAGCTATTTTTCACAAATACATTGTAAAATACATTCTAGAATCACCACTAGTATCCCGGTACAGATTTATCAACATGCATCATGCATGCACAGTAGGCCCTACCTAGATTAAGGCTAATTACCGGTGCTAATTAGATAAGAATGAAAACATTACAATTTAATAACTATTAAGTTGTCTACACATAAAATTGGTGACTTGAACAAACATCCTATTATGGCCGTATATGTATACCCTCCCCTATATAAAACAGGCCAATGTTTAATTAGTATTACCTAGAAAATTATATTATTATGTATACATTTTTATTTCTTACACAAATGTTGACCATGTGATGTCGCACGGAATTACCCTTGTGTCTTTGCTTTTACCTTCAGAATGGCCAAGGACAATGGACACATCCTGATAACAAAGCCTGGACTCCTGGCGTTGGGCACAGGCCTGCCAAACCTTCAGCGTTTCTTCCAAGATGAGACCATCCGTCAGTTGTCCTGCGGCAGAGACCACTCCGAAGTAGTGTGCTCCTCGGGCCGTGCCTTCACCTTCAGGAATAATTGGACGAACAAGATTGTTCAGCCGAGGATTGTTGCCGTACCTGACTCCATCAAGATCACCCAGGCTGCTTGTGGCTATCAGTACTCAGTGTTCCGTACTGACAAGGGTGATCTTTATTCGTGTGGGTTGAACAACAAAGGTCAGCTGGGCCTTGGCCTCACCAGTAAAAGCCTGTTCACTGTCCTGATGTGCGGACTGCCTCCCATCGAGAAGGTAGCTGCTGGGGAGGGTCACACCGTGGCTCTTTCCCACAGCGGTGAGGTCTGGGTGACCGGGTGCAATACTAATGGACAACTAGGACTTGGTCATACTAACAATCAAACCTCCTTCATTCGCGTGCCCAACCTCAATGAGCATATTATCGACATCTCTTGTGGTTGGCAGCATACAACTCTTCTCACATCCTCTCGGATCGTCTTGACAACTGGAGACAATCTCAAGGGTCAACTAGGATTAGACGTTATTGAAAGTGTATCCACGTTTACACCCGTATCGGGGCTATCATCAGCCATAGCTGCTGTGTCCAGTGGGTCCAGCCATGTTGTAGCGCTCGGAGAGGACGGGACAATATGGACCTGGGGTCATAATGTTTGGGGTCAATTGGGCACTAAAGACAAAAATAAGAGATCCGTCCCCACAAAAATTACTGTTGTTAAGAAACACAATATCACTGAGGTTTATGCTGGAATGTGTAACACGGCCCTGTTGACGAAAGAAGGTGACGTGCTGGTGTGCGGCAGGGGAAACAATGGTGAGCTGGGTCAGGGCAAGGAAGACATCTTGGTGCCAACCCTTCTTCCCAAGTCACCGGGCCTGGGTGTTAAACAGGTGGCGTTTGCTTTGACTTATTCTTTGCTGTTGGTTGAAGCAAAGTCAACGTCTGCACCAGCGCCTCAGCCTCGGTGTATTCGATGTGCGTGTGGAGCTGTTGTGAACGATGACCAGGCAAGAATAACTGGTTTGGAGATGAGCATCATAACATCTCTCGAGTGTGCCGTTTGCTTCAAGGTCATGTGTGCACCAATACACCAATGCCTCAATGGTCACAACGTGTGTGGCGCTTGCCGGTCGCACCCCAGGATAACAGTTTGTCGCGTGTGTAAGGCTAGGTTTATGAAAACAAGGAATATAGGTTTGGAGAGCCTGTGTTCCAAGATCAAGCTACCTTGTGGTGCATGTTTCCTGCGCATGCCTACTTGTCAGTTGAAACAGCATGCCAAGGTGTGTCCTAAACTCAAGTGCAGCTGACCTGTGTAGAGGTCTTGCTACCGCAGAGGCTGGCCAGGCACACGGATGTCTTGGCGGCGCACGATGAAGTGTTCACTAATACAGGAGTGTATTTCCAGTCTGCTGCCTGATGTAGGTAGCGTGTGGGCACAACAGTCGCAAGCAGAGTATGTTCATGTGGGCCTCGTAGTTATTACTATTTGTTGTTATTGTTATGGTCTAGAAGCGTAGAACAGTAGACCAGTTAGACTAGGGTCTAGTGTCACTATTCACTCAACTAATACAGGAGTGTATTTCCTGTCCTACCAACTGCTAGCCTACTTTCTGCTAGCATCCTTACAATGACAATGGCGACACAAGAAAACTTTGGTGGAATTGTAAGTCGCTGTGACTTGGTAGGCTAGTTGTTAGCATGATACAAGGTATATTTTAGATTTATTGGATGAGCATAGCAAAGATTTCATTTCACTACACTGGAGAAAAAAATCCGGAATGTTTTTTTTTTCTTCTTTTTTTTCTGTATTATTGTGTGTTTGTCAGCACGATTCCGGCTAAACCGATACTCCAATTGCAATTAAATTTTCTGGAGACCTTCGAAATCTCTGAACTTATAACTGCCAGGTTTTTGAGCGCAATCGAAAAATTATTTCTCATGAAAATCGCAATTTTACGATTTTTTTCTATTTTTTAAAAGTTTCTTTGACTTATAACACCTACATGCTTTATCCGATTTTAATGAGTTTTTCACAGAACCATAATTTTATGAATTAAGATATTCGTGTGAAATTTGAGCGCAATCGAAAAATTATTTCACATGAAAATCTAAATTTTACTTTTTTTTTCTTTTTTTAAACAATTCTTTGACTTATAACACCTACATGCTAGTAGTAGTAGTAGTAGTAGTAATAAGTAATAATTTTTTCACAGAACCTTAATTTTATGAATTAATATATTCGTGAGAAATTTGAGCGCAATCGAATAATTATTTCTTATGAAAATCGCAATTTTACGATTTTTTTCTTTTTTTAAATTACGATTAATTAAAAAAATTAAAATTAAAGTTTATTTTTTATTTTATTTAAATTATTTTTAAAAAATCTTCAACTTTGTAATGATTTTTTCACAGAACAACAGAAAATCCGCATAACACATGGCAGCTCAATGCACCAATTACGCTCATCCAACAACGCGGCGGGACTTAAGCGTTTTCCTAGTACTACATAAGAAATACAATCAGGCTATCACTGCATATTTTAATTTATTTGCGCATGTATTTTTAATTGTGTTATTGTCATTTACTTAGTACTTCGCGTACTTGTGTTTCCATCACTAGGTAGGGTAACGAATGATGGTGAAAACATGAACCGATTATTTTACGTATCATGTTTTTTATCTCTATTCTAATCTAGTTTGCATGTAACAAGTTCATTTGTAATTAGTGCATTGCTACCTGTTTATATTTTAACATCACATTGTTTGTATTACGTAGTAGTTTGATTATGCTAGATTACCTACAGTCTCGCAATACTAGTACTGTATAGTGTTGTTATACGTTGTTTGATTATGCTAGATTACCTACAGTCTCGCAATACTAGTACTGTATAGAGTTGTTATACGTTGTTTGATTATGCTAGATTACCTACAGTCTCGCAATACTAGTACTGTTTCTTGTGCACACACAATTTTTTGCATTTTAGTAAACTTGTTTATTACTATTTGGTTTAGTTTGTAACCCTCCTTTATGGTTACAAATATAAACACTATTTGTCATTTAATTGTTTTTCTTGTACTCTACATATAATAAACGTACCAATTAATTAATGAACAATATTTCTATAATTATTAACCTGTCATTTGAATTAGTCTTCTCTTATCCCAATTTTACCTTGTTTTCTAATACCTACGAGCAGATAAGTTCTAGACCAATCAGAGTTCTTGGATCAGATGAGATCAGTTTAGTTGCCTCATTCGCTCGGCAATATGAAGACAAGGCTTAACGTAGGGTTCGGGGTGTAATCAGAATTGTCCAAATTTTTAGCTCTGTATAAGTGTCTCAGATGGCCAGATTTCCAAATCCCACTTGCCATAATAGTCCAGTCCAGTCCGTCCTAGGCCATAAGATGAGTAGGAATTTCAACCTTTGCGGGTATTCACTTATGATGATCCTGTTAGTTCTTCTCTAACGGTCGGTGACGAGGCCGCATTGTCCGAAACGTACGACATTGTGTATCTTGTTTTGTAAATATTTATTTTTATCAGCCAGTTTCACGCAGCTGCCCATCTCGTTTAAGGTAAGCTGTTAATCTCCATTCTTTTTTTCTCAATTACAAACACTGTTACAGTCTCTTCTTCTTCTTCTTATGCCAGCAATTGACCTATTTGGCCATCATGCGTTTTCGTGTTTCCCAGTAGAGATAGGATTCTCTTTCTGCCTCCTCAATATCTTTTGGCATTGTGCCTCTTATTTCTTGAAGTACCGGGCATCTACGTAGGTGCTCCCTGGTATGCTGTTCTGTAGCACATAGTGTACATGTGCTTGAGTCAGTTATCCCTAGTTTATGAAGGTGTGTAGCTAGCAGGTCATGACCGGTTTCCAATCTGAATTGTGCCGTCTCAGTCTGCCAATTTCTCCACTTCGTTTTTTTTGTGACTGCTCCTTGCCACTGTTTGCCTTTACTTGCCTTCTCCCATACCTTTTTGATGTTGTTTTTCACTGCCGTGTTCACATGAGATTTGACGGCATTGAAGGATAGGGGCTTCTTGTTCTGCTTCATCCTGCTCCCCTCTTTCGCAAGTCTGTCTGCTTCTTCGTTCCCTTGTATGTTACGTGTGCTGGCACCCACTGTAAGGTCACCTGTTTTTTCCTGTTTACCAGCCAGACCAGTAGTCTTTTACACTCCAACGTCTCACTGTCTCTCATGTCCTTACTCACAATGGCCTGTATGGCTGCTTTGGAGTCTGTGAGAATGACTGCTTTTGGTATGTGCTGTTCCTTTACTTTAGTAAGTGCTACTTTGATTGCCTTGATTTCTCCGTCATAACTGCTTCCATTACGTCCTGCTGGCAATGCTTGCTGGAATGCATTGCAGTATACCCCAGCCCCTGCTTTTTCCCTTCCCTGGGGTAGCAGACCCGTCTGTATGTACAAGTACCCATTCTGGGGTGGGGTAGTGCTTCGCTATATGAGCAACTGTCAGACATTGAAGTTCATCCTCAGTATAATCCGCCTTTTTCTTCTCAATTCCTTCCACCGTTAGCTCATGTTGGACTTCCAGTACAGCGACCCTCATATCAGGTGTAGGAAGCTCCATTCGATCTCGTAAATCCACCTTACCCAAAATTTGCTTCTTTAGTTGCTTTGCTGCTGTGATAAATGTAGTTTGTGTCTTCAGCCTCTCTACCGGCTCTCTGTCCCATTCCTCTTCGTCAAGTCTCAAAAGTTTCTCATGTAGGCATATCGCTGCCTTGCCCCTTGCTTCTCCTAGCACTTAATGGTGGGACAGTCACCAGCATTTCCATTGCAACAACAGGGGTAGACTTTGTAGCACCTGTCTGTAGCTATGCGTAGGGGCTGGTTTTGTATCCTATCTAACTTGACGACGTGACTGTTAGGTGCTGTGATGAGAACTGCATTACCATATTCCAGCACTGGCCGTACATATGTCTTGTACGTTGTTGCTAGTACATCGGTCGATGCTCCCCAATCCACTCCTGCCACTCGTTTCATGAAGGTTAGTCTTTTCTTCCCTGCTTTACTCATTTTTTCAATTTGTGAACTTCCTGTCATTTTTGAGTCCAATGTCATGCCCAAGTAGACTGCGTTTTCTTCCCGACGTATGGTCTTAGTGCCGTACTCCAGTTTGAATTCCGGCGTCGTGTGTGCCATAGTGTAATAGTCATAAACTGTTTTGATTTCGTCTTGATTTCGTCTGCGTTATAAATAAAAAAAAATTGGGTAAACATCAGGCATCCCGGGCCTAAGTTTTTTACTACGTCATCTTGTTTTGGGCATATGAGTATGGTACCGTACACGATCTTGGTTTTCATACATTTTCTATCTTTTTTATCTAATCTGTAATAAATCTGAAATAATATTTGGACTATAAGATTTCCAATTAAATGATACAAATAAATTTGGTCATCCTTGGAACATTGTGGAATTTTTTAAAGAAATAACCTATTATTGTATATATTTTTATTTTATTTTGCTAACACACTTGGGCACCTTCTACATTAAGCAGAGTTGCGGTGTCAGCGTGTCACCCAATACTATTTTAAATTTCAAGCAGCAATTGACATGATAGTCGAATTGGTAAAGATAAATAAAATGAGTGTACCTAAATGGGAGGAAAAGTCAACTGACTAAGTTTACAACCAAGTACTAATATAATATTGATGGTATTATCCTTCAGTAAGATTACATGGACATTTGCAAATATTTAGGGGTTCATTTAATTGCAAAACTTAACTGGAGCCATCACATAAATAGCGTAAATACAAATGTAAACAAAAGTCTAAACTTGATAATGAGAAATCTTATAGGAAGTAGGTCAGTAGTAAAAGAAAAACATAATATAGTGAGCCCAGCATTGGAATATGTTTATCTGGTATGGGCGCCATCTTACACAATGCAAAAAAAAACTTTTTCCTCACTACATTTCAAACATCAATATTTTCTCAGTATTGGCTGATACTAAAACGTTGGAACAAACCCAACCTGTGATAGTTGTGACAGCTGGGACTTGGCCCTACGCCATGTTGATGACGTAGGGGTAGAGTCGAGGAGGCTGTGGAACCAGGCTGGACAGAATATGGGAAGGCAGTGGTTCTAGAGAGGTGGGCGTGAATATGGCAGTTGGCTAGAGGTGTGTGAGTATGTACTACAGAATAAATTATGTTATCACGTACAATAAGGCATATGTGTTCCTGTTATAAAATAACGTTGACATTGAAAGATTAAAGTGGATTTATGATATTTAAAGATAGATAAACACTAATAGGCTAGGCCTAGCACACAGACTTTTGTGACAGGATGACAACACAGGAAGCAATGGTGCACTGTGGGTAATAGAGTTATTTCCTGTTTGTAGTTCATACATCTAGCACCAGGTGGCACTGGCATAAGGCCCTAGATTTAAATTTGAGCGGGCTATGGCACATTTATAACACTCCCACTTGCCATAGGCCTAGTCTTAATTTACAAGAGTCCCAAATTCTTCACACACATCCGTGCTTTGCAGGGGGCAAACTTTTGGTCATGATGTCTGCGATCATTTCTTCTGTGGGTAGGTATTTCATAGAAATATGTCCCTCTTGCACCTTCTCCCTGACAAAATGATGCTGGATATCGATGTGCTTCGTACGCCCATGTAGTGCTGCATTCGAAGTAAGCTTGATGGCGCTTTGGTTGTCGCAGCACACTACGATGGTGTTGATGGTCACCTCCAATGGGAATTCATTCAGTAGTCGTTTCAGCCATGCTGCTTCTCTGGCAGCTGGCTGAGTGCCATGTTCTCCGCCTCGGTTGTTGAGACGGCGACTGTCGGTTGCTTCTTGCTTCGCCAGCTAACTGCTGCACCTGCGAGCTTGAAAACGTAGCCGGACATTGATTTTCTCGTATCCATGTCATTGGCCCAGTCGGAGTCACTGTAAGCTTCCATTTGTTCTCCGGATGCTCTGCGATAGACGAGTTTCTTCTTTGCAGTCCCTTTTAGATAACGCATTATGCGCTTTACTGCCGTCCAGTGCGCTTGTCCCGGGTTAGAGTTGAACTGACTAACGACAGAGACAGCGTGCGCTATGTCTGGTCTGGTGGCCATCGCAGCATACATTAGGCTGCCGACACCACTCAAATATGGTATTTTATCCATAGCTTCTCTTTCTGCGTCTTCCGCAGGTTCCATCACCTTGGTAAGTTTCTGATTATGGTCCAAAGGAGTAGATACTGGCTTTGCTTCAGACATGTTGAATCTCTTCAATATGTTGTTGATGTAGCTTTCTTGGCTCAGTTCAATCGTTCCAGCGTCTCTGTCCCTTGTTATTTGAATTCCGAGACAGTGGTGAATTGGTCCCATGTCTTTCATCTCGAACTTGGCCGCTAGCCGTTTCTTCAGCTGATTTATTTCATTTATGCTTTCCGATGACACAATAAGATCGTCAACGTAAACACAAACAATGATTTTTGCATTTCTTATTGTACCATGGTATAGGCACGGGTCAGCTGTGCTTTGTTCGAGCCCAATACTCCGTAACTCGGTATCAAGTTTTTCATACCATATACGGCTCGACTGTTTGAGTCCATACAAGCATTTCTTTAGTTTACATACCTTTTGCTTATTTTTAGGTTCAATGTAGCCCTCGGGTTGTTCCATATATATGGCCTCGGGTAGTTCGCCATGTAGAAATGCCGTATTTATGTCAAGTTGATGAACCTCCAGGTCATTCTCAGCTGCCAATGCCAGAACTGTTCTTAGGGTGTCGAACCGTACGACCGGTGAAAAGGTTTCATCGTAATCTATCCCTTTCCTCTGCGTGTATCCTTTAGCTACGAGCTAGCTTTATATCGGCACACCTCCCTTCAGCATTGACCTTTCGTTTGAAGACCCATTTACATTTAATAGGTTTGGTTCCCTCTGGTAACTTTACGAGGTCCCAAGTCTCATTATGTACGATTGATTTCATCTCTTCATCTGCTGCCTTTTGCCATGTGTAGCCTCGCTCCCACTGAATGCTTCTTTCAGGTTCTCGGGCTCGTCTGTGATGAGATGTACATACTCGTCACCGAGAATTCTTGTCGGACATCTCTTCCGTTGTGACTTCCTTGGCTCGAACACGGTTTCTTGTTCATTCTCAATATCGGCATCCTCTTCATTATCTTCTGCGTTGGCATTAGCATCATCTTCGTCATCGACATAAGAAGGACTAGCTGTGCTCCCACTTGATCCGGCGACGACATCGTCATTCTTCTCACCATCTTCAATGAAGATCAGTCTCTTGATATGATCAGCTTCTTTGATTCATTGTTGATCAATCGGTAGCCCTTGCTTGTGTCAGAGTACCCGACAAAGATGTGCTCGGAAGACTTGGCGTCAAGCTTCCTTCTATTCTCTTTTGGAATGTGAACATACGCCTTGCAGCCAAACGTTCTCAGATGAGCCAGGTCCGGTTTCTGTCCTGTCCATGCTTCTTGTGGTGTGATACCGTTCACAGCTACTGTCGGTGATCGATTCTTTAGGTAGGTTGCAGTGTTTACTGCCTCCGCCCAGAAGCATTTAGGTAATTTAGCTTCCTCAAGCATGCAACGTACCTTCTCTACTATCGTTCTGTTTGCTCTCTCAGCAACGCCATTTTGTTTTGGGTTCCGTGGCACAGTAGTCTGAGAGCGTATCCCACATTTTCTAAGATGGTCTATTAGTAATTTATTAATGTACTCACCGCCATTGTCTGAACGCAGGATCTTGATCTTCATACCGCTCTGGTTCTCAACTTCCGCCTGATACTCGATGAAGCGTTCATAAGTTTCACTCTTCTCCTTCAGAATGTAACACTCACTTGGTCCACCTTGTCTTGTCATCAATAAATGTTAAGAAGTATCTTCCTCCTCCATTGGATTCTTCGCTCATTGGTCCGCACAGGTCGGTGTGAACAATGCCTAGTTTTTCTTGAGCTCGGACTGTCTTAACTTTTGGAAACGGGGTACGATGCTGCTTTCCCAGAGCACACCCTACACAAGGTGAAGTAGGAGGCTGTCCCATTACTAGGCCGGTAGCCATACCATCTGCTAGCCGCTTCATTCCGCCTGGACTGAGGTGGCCTAGGCGTTTGTGCCACATTGTGTACTCACGGTTTGTGACCCCTACAGCAGCGATGTTTGCTAAGGCACTGTTAGTCTCCGGAGTGTCTAGCTTATACAAGCCACCAGTTTTGCTCGCAGTTGCTATGACGTTTCCCTCTTCATTATGGATCTGGCAGTTATGTTTTTGTAAACACAACCTTGTAGTCTTTATCTGTGAGTTTAGCCACTGACAAAAGATTAGTTTTTGAGCGATGGAGCATACAGCACGTCCTTTATTGATGCTTCTCGTATTGATCCATTAACCGAAATGGTTAGAGCAACATTACCATTTCCCGTAGATGGAGCGGTCGTACCATCGGCCATACATAATGAAGTTGCTTGACCTTCTTGGATTGCGTCAAACCATTCAAGTTTATTTGACATGTGCTTGGTCGCCCTGAGTCAACGCACCAGTCTTCAGCTTTGTGTACATTTCGATTACCTGTTGTCCAAAGAAACTGTAGACTTAGACCTATCCTTTTTGTCTTGCTTGTCACCTTTAGGACCTTGTTTTGATCGTGACTTGCAATCTTTAGCGTAGTGTCCAGCTTTACCACAGTTAAAGCATTTAAACTTCTTGATACTAGGCTTTGTTGCTAGAGCAGATTCATCAGGAATGGACTCACCTCGTTGACGTCTCGTTTCTTCCTGTAGCAATTTAGCTCGGACAACGTCGGCGTTCAGTTCCTGACCACAATTTTCAAGTGCAATTACAAGTGGGTCGAATGAGTCTGGCAAGTTGGATAGTATTATTATTGCCAGCTCATCATCGGTCACTGCTGCATCAATCGAACTGAGCTGTTGAGCAACAGCCAACATCTTGTTCAGATAGTCCTCCATATTTTTGCAGTGTTGGAACTTGATGCCATTAAGTTCACGGCGTAAGTGAATTTTCCTTACTAGGCCTCTGTCTTCAAAGGCTGCTTCTAATTTAAGCCATGCTTCACGGGCGTTTTACATGTACTTACATGTATGTAGAGATGAGGCTTCAGCCCTAGGCTTAGAGTGGCAAGTGCACGCTGGTCTATATTCAGATTGGTTTCAACCTCTAGATCAAAGTCACCTGGGTCGATTGCTTTCCACAACTTATCACGGACTAATTGCATTCTTCATGCCAAATTTCCATGTATTATAGTTGCTAGCGCCCTCCAGTCTCTCTGGTTGAGATGGGCCTAGGTTAGCCGCCATGTGCTCTAATAACGTAACAGTTTTTGTAGGTTATTTTTAGGTTATCTTTATCTTTTCGCTTAGATTTAAGCAATATCAATTTAGCATATCTGGGCACATAACTGTTATAAAATAACGTTGACATGAAAGATTAAAGTGGATTTATTGATATTTAAAGATAGATAAACACTAATAGGCTAGGCCTAGCACACAGACTTTTGTGACAGGATGACAACACAGGAAGCAATGGTGCACTGTGGTAATAGAGTTATTTCCTGTTTGTAGTTCATACATCTAGCACCAGGTGGCACTGGCATAAGGCCCTAGATTTAAATTTGAGCGGGCTATGCACATTTATAACAGTTCCTTTATTTAATAATTACGTCCAGTGTAAGTCATGAACATAAGACATGGTGTCAGAAGTAATCGAACCAGCTCTCATTGATAAGTAAGTAGGCTAAGTCATTATTATCAAACTCACGAATTCTAGGCTAGGGCCTAGGCCTAAGGCTCACAAAATGGCGGAATCCTTCAAGCCACCCCAAGAAATGTCTTTTGAAGGCAATGTGGCACAAAAACTGGCGCAAATGGATACAAAAATCAAGCTATAGGCCTACCTGAAAGCCACTGGAGGTGATAAAGATAAAGTGAATCGGTGAAAGTATCCAAATTACTATGCCTAATCGGGGACGAGGGTGTTGAAATCTACAACACATTTACCTACGAAACCGAGGGGACAAAACAAGCTGAAACCCGTAGTGAATAAATTTGAACTTTACTGTGAACCAGAAAGAACATAGTCTATGGAACGCTTTAATTTTTTTTCATTATTAAAAAACAAGGCCAGACATTGAACAGTTTCTATTAGAACTCAGAATGGCCAGTGCTTCATGTGAATTTGAGGAAACAACAAGAAAGCCTAATTAGGGACAGGATCGTCTTGGGCATAAGTGACAAGAAACACCCAGGAACGCCTGCTAAGGGAACCGAGTCTAACCCTGAAAAAAGCCGCAGATCACTGAAGGGCTACGGAAGAGAGTCAACGTCAAGCGAAAGCTGTCCAAGGACAACCAGTGGCCATCGATGCCGTCCACATTGATAAGAAGCAAGCTAAGTGGAGCAAGAACAAGTTTAGAAATAAGCAAACTGACCGAGCCTACCGTGACGAAGCCTCGTCTGAAAAATACACTTGCCGTAAGTGTGGATACGAACACAAGGCCTACCGATGTCCAGCATTTGGGAAAACCTGTGCCATGTGTGGCAAGAAAAACCATTTCGCAAAAGGATGCTGTAGTATCCCAGGGACGAGGTGTTCTACCTGGATTACATACTAATTAATCACTGTACACTGTTTAGCCAACTAGTCTGTCATTACGTCAGTTTTATTCAGAACCGGACATACGGTCGACATCAAACTACTACACTAGTCAGTTAGCAACACTAGTATCTAGTCAAGTTAGAGAGCGCTTCCGGGAAGCGGGAGCATACAACAATCCCTCTTTACAACAATTAAAATAGTAATACAAATAAGAGTATCAAATATATAAGGTAAGTTGAAGTAATAAGGCCACCCTAAGGAATTTTATTTGATAAAATTTAAGTGGGAAGAGGTAGAGGCTCAAAAATTTCAGGAAATAATATTCAAGGCATTGGTTATACAATAAACTAAATAACATATTTTAGTAATTAGTATATTGTCTAAAAACGAATTAAAATATAATATTGTGTAAAGTGGCCTTATTAAAAGCACGTGTTGATAAAAAGGCCATTTTATATTTTATATGTTGATAATGATATTAAATCCATTTCCAACTTATTTGTAGCTTTGTTATTATTGCCTATGGTATTTGACATATTTTATTTACTTTGGGCATGTTGTCAGTGCCATCATAATACTCAACAGGAAGTAAATTTAGAGATTCACGAATTTTTTTTTTTTTAATTTTAAAAATTTTATTAGGACAATTTTTTTACTGCTCTGACAACAACGGGCATAAAATTAAACCTAGGGTTTACTCCAACAATAAGCTTTCAAGTAAGTCGACAGTAATGTTGATCTTCATTGTGAGGTTATGTCAGTGGCCTTTTTACCAAAACAGCACGTTTGTGATAATCCTAGTCATATTTCAATTCAAAATGTATTTAATCGAAAAAAATTCTTCTATCATATACTTGAATAACTAACCTTCAATATAAAGTATATATTTAATATCTATCACTATTCATGTCCGTAAAAAGATTTTTTTTCTTACCTTCCGTTTCTTATAAAACACCGCCTGAGAAACGCGGATGACAAACAAACAGCTGTCAAAACTGTTCTATCGGCCGTAATTGCATGTAGTTTTCACCGTTGTGGTCAGATGGAGTAGCTATACACTCTAGAAGTGGAATCGTCAAAAAAAAATCACTAGCAACGAAGATACAGGCGAGTGGCCTTATAAGACGCGTGTCCTTATTACTCCGACCTACCTTAGTTGAAAATAGAATAACTAGTACATATGAATTTATGAAGAATGTCAATCAAGTTCTTAAATGTATCAAATGAAACCACAGAGTATAAGAATTGTCTTTGCTTAGTCTTGGTAACGTATAGGCAATCTTCGTTCCCTCTGCGGCCTGGTTTCACCTGGACCGGTGATCTTGGGCTCTCGGGCGGAACGTCAGCTCGAACGACCTCCTGCGTCCCATGGTTCTGCACATCTCCATTTTGTAGAGCCTTGTTATTAGGCTCAGAAGGAATTTCAGGTAGGGAACCAGAGTGGGAATCTCTGGTATGGAACCTCTTAAAATGGGTAGAGTTCCGGGTATAGCGGGCACGGTCAGGAGTTTGAAGGGTAATACTGTTCCCGTTCTTTGACACTACTTGGGTAGGGTAGGACAGTATGGAGTAGTTAGTTTGTTAGTTTTGTTTTGCTTCATCAAAACATAATCTCCTTCCACTATCACACTTTCCTTAGCGCGTCGTGATTTATCTGCATATTCCTTCCCTTTCCATTTCCTTTCATGGTCCCGTCTCTGATTTCACCATCATCCACTGTTTTTGCCTCCCAAGTTGGTAACTTGTCTCGGATTTTCCTACGGTAAAGAAGTTCGGCAGGGCTTACGCCTGTAGTACAATGCGAAGTATTACGGTATAAAATTAGATACTGAAGTAGAATTTCTTTCCAATCTTGTCCTGTTGCTTGTGCAATACGCAGACGTTTTAACAAAGAACGATTTTGGCGCTCCACCTCCCCGTTAGCCTGCGGCCACAACGGTGTTGTGAAACGTAGATCAATATTATTTTCTCCGCAGTATTTCTTGAACTCTTCACTGGCAAATTGGGTCCATTATCTGACCTAATGGATGAGGTAAACCAAACCTAGCAAAATCGGTTTAAGTTTTCTCGATTGTTTTCTCAGCGGTAATGGACTTCATGATGTCCACTTCAAAGAATCTACTGTAGTAGTCAATAGTGACTAGTAAGTAATGTCCTGATGGTAGGGGTCCTAGAAAATCTACAGCTATGTCTTGCCAAGGGCGGCTTGGCAGTGATGTTGTACGAATAGGCTCCGGAACATCAGGTGCAGTGACAAGCTGGCAACCATGACAAGTCTTGACAAATGTCTCACATTCCCTATCAATCCCCGGCCACCATACCTTAGATCGTAATCTTTGCTTCATTACTGGACATTCCCGGATGACCCTCGTGGGCCAATTCCATGGTTTGCTGCCTGAGAGCAACTGGCATTATCAAACGATTTCCACGCAAGATGATATTTCCTACCTTGCTCAGTTCAGTGGCAAATGCATGAAATGGTTTGCTCGAGTCATCACTCCAAGAACCCGATTCGAGACTACGAGATACAGACTGAAGCTCCATATCGTTTCAAAAGCATCTTCGATATCCTCCAATCTTAGTGCTACTGGTGTTGATGACTGAACTATGATTTGAAGACATTTCTCACCTTCAGCATCAAAAGTTGTCTTACATTTTCCCGGATCCAACAGCCTAGATAATGGGTCAGCAATATTAGACTTTCCAGGGCGATGTACAATGTGATAGTTATAGGATTGTAATCTTAACATCCATCGCTCTATCCTAGCACATGGTTTACCTTTTGGTGACAATATGCATTCGATGGGCTTATTGTCGGTGATCAGGTCGAAAGTATCTCTTCCATACAGGTACATATGAAAATGTTCACAGGCCCATACCAGGGCTAAAGCCTCCTTTTCATTCTGTGAATAACGGGACTCAGGTCCTGTAAGACTTTTACTAGCATAACTAATTACCTTAGGTCCCTCCGATCCATCTTGAATAGAACGGCCCCCAGTCCCACAGGGCTTGCATCAGCGATCACAGTGGTTTTGGCATCCGGATTATAATAGCCCAGCGATCGAGCCTCTGTGAGTCGCATTTTCAAGAGGTCAAAAGCTTCCTTCTGCTTGACTCCCCAAACAAAGGGCGTATCCTGCTTCATCAGTTGGTCGCAGGGGCTCGGTTGTCGTCGACAAATCTGGAATGAATCTTCCAACAAAGTTAACTAGGCCAAGAAACTTCGCACTTCCTCAGATGTTTCTGGTTGTGCTAAAGTGCAGACGGCTTCAATTTTACTATTGTTGCTGTGATTCCTTCGAAGATAGCTTATGTCCCATGAATTAACTGATTCAACTCCAAACAAGCATTTTCTTTTGTTTAATGTCATGTTCTTTTCCCCTAGAACTCCTAAGACTTTCTTCAATCGCCTATCATGTTCCTCTTTAGTTTTTCCATGCACGAGAATGTCATCGATAAAAATCAAAATACCCTCACATTCTTGCAGAACTTGTTCCATTGTGCGCTGGAACATTTCTGGGGCACAATTAATACCGAACATTAGGCGTTTGTAGCGATAGAGCCCTTGATGTGTAAGGAATGTTGTTATCTCTCTTGATTCTGGGCTCAATTCAATTTGGTGAAAAGCGCTGTCAATATCAAGTTTACTAAAGAATTTACTGTCCCTTAGATCAGGAGTACCTCATCAAACTTGGTATGTGATGTTTCTCTCTTTCCACCGCAGTATTTGCCTGACGCATGTCAACGCAAATCCTGACATCTCCATTACCCTTAGGACGACCACGAGCTGCGAGGACCACTGCGATGGGCCATCAATCTTCTCAATGATATCTTGGTCTTCCAACTCTTGAAGTTTAGTTTCTAGTATTCTTTGAAGGGGCACAGGAACTCTTCTCAATGGTTGGTAGGCCCCTACACTGGTTTCACATCATGGTTAATGGGAAGTTTCATTTGAAAATCTTTCAACTTTCCCAATACAGGCTTAGGCTTATTAGGCCTTTCGATCTGATTCACTTGCAGGCCTATCTTCAAACTCCTAGTTTTATTGCAGTCTCTTTCCAAGAAGTGGCACACCCTTGCTTTGATTACGTAGAACAAAGCGCTTACCTTCGGACCGGGTCTTACCTCTACATCTGCTTGGAATTTACCCAGACAGTCAGGGGGTTTTACTACCATATGGAAAGAGTGCCTTACTAGATAATGAAGAGCAGCAGTCAACTTTTTTTTCCTTTAAGCAAGTCCACGTTTCTTCATCTACTACATTACATGTAGCTCCTGAGTCAACCATAACCTCCAAACCAATTCCACCCACCTTGACTTTCAATAGGTCAAAAGAACCGTTCAGCTGGTTAACTCTGGTCACTCCGAAAGCATAGTCGCGGCGATCTTCCGACTCGTCGTCTGTATTTGAATCGACATTAACTTGTCTAACCTTGCTTTTCTCTTTTTTTCCTGTGTTTTCCTTTAGTGCGTTCCCCTTTTTGTTTACTTTTCTTCCTACAGCAAGCTCCAAAGTGCCCAAATCTGATGACACAGATGGCATTCTTTGTTCTTTGCTGGACACCATCACTACCTTTCATGTGTCCCACATAGCCACATGCAAAGCATTTTATTTTCTTTGACCTATCTAGGCCTAGGCTTACCTTGTTCACTACAGCTTGCTTGTCAGGCAGACCTAGCCCTAGGCCTGAGCTTACCTGCTCCAGTCCTAGCTCGCGCTGGTTGGCATCCTCCCAAGATCGAGATGTGTCCAACACAGACTGTAGGTCCTATCTGGACCTATTTCGATAAGTTTTCTCTTGAGTTGCTTAGAAAAACTTTGTCCAATATTTGGTCACGCAGGTGTTCATCTATGAGTGTGTCAAACCCACAGTGAAGAGCCTGGCGCCTTAACCTAACTTCAAACTTATCAATAGACTCACCCTCTTGTTGCTAAGTGCACGGAACTTGATCCTTTCGTAAGGAATATTACTCCTAGGTGTGAACTTCACAGTCAACGCTGCGACAGCATCCAAATAAACATTGGAACCTCCATCTGCCCCTGCCGCTGGCAGACTGTGATACACGTCCTGTACATCCAGACCTGCTTTATGCAACAACGTTGCCTTCTTTCTTTGAGGGTTTGTAATATTAGCACTTTCTGCATAATATTCAAATCCCCTAAGCCAACGCGTCCAGCGTTGTCCCACTGTTGTCTGGTCACCTGAGCAGTCGAAAGGCTGCACGCCGTTTTCACTGGACATGATTGAACAATTCCGGGTGGTCTAGGCCTATGCAAACTGTTAATATAACTACCTTCCTACCTTCTTTCAGATGTCGAATGCATTAATTTACCCTCCGTCGCCAATGTAGTATCCCAGGGACGAGGTGTTCTACCTGGATTACATACTAATTAATCACTGTACACTGTTTAGCCAACTAGTCTGTCATTACGTCAGTTTTATTCAGAACCGGACATACGGTCGACATCAAACTACTACACTAGTCAGTTAGCAACACTAGTATCTAGTCAAGTTAGAGAGCGCTTCCGGAAGCGGGAGCATACAACAGATGCCCTACACGTAAAACAAAGAAGATGAACCAGGGATGCCTACCCAAGACTCGTCAGCTGATTCTGAGGAAGAAGAGGATCCTCACAACCAACTGAATGAACTCTACATTAGCTCTGTTGAGCAAACAAGCAGGTGTAGGCCAAGCCCTAAAGGTAATGACAGGTCGTGGACTGAAACCATAATGGTAGTCTACCCCTATCACCTTTAAATTAGATAGTGGCGCCGAAATAAGCGTGATGCCAACCAGTGTTCTGAGCAAATTGAACATTAAACAGGCAGGTATAAAGAAAACAAGTTCAATACTGGTAGCCTTTGGCAGTGACAGTTTCAAAGTGAAACCTGAGGGTTCCATAACCCTAAATTGTAAAACCAAAAAAGGTATATGTTCACAAATTGAATTTGTTGTTGTTAATGTTAAGTCTTGCCCACTTTTAGGATTAAATGCATGTGTCAAACTGGATCTGATTATGCGAATAGATAAAATTGAGGTAGAAAATTCCAAACAAAATGTGATTGAAACCTACAAGGATGTGTTTGATGGAATAGGTGCGATGTCTATAACCACAACATCGAGGTCAAAGAAGGTGCAATTCCTGTAATTCACGCTTGTAAGCGTGTTCCTCTTAGTTTACATTCTAAACTAAAAGAAACTCTTGATGACTTAGAATCCAAATCAATCATACAAAAAGTTAACAAAGCCACAGATTGGGTTCACCGACTAGTGATAGTGGAAAAACCCGATGGAAAATTGAGATTATGTCTGGACCCAAGTGACCTGAATAAGAGTATTAAACATGAACACTATCTGATTCCTCGCGCTGAGGATTTAATAAATAATCTCCAGGGCAAGGTAGTATTTTCGGTACTTGACATGAAACAGGGATTTTTTCAAATCCCCGTGACAGAGGAAAGTGCAGATCTCTGCACTTTCAACTCACCCTTTGGTAGATTTAGATTCATGCGTCTCCCCTTTGGCCTTTGTTCGGCCCCAGAAGTGTTTCAAAAAACTTTCATGCAACTATTTGGAGACATTGAGGGTATTGAAATATATTTGGATGATCTCATTGTAGCAGGTCGCACAGTTCAAGAGCACGACATGATCCTGGCCAAGGTACTGGAACGGGCTAGGGTTCTTAATGTTAAATTTAATGAGGAAAAATTCCAATTTCGAGTCCCAACAGTGTCCTATGTGGGCAGAATAATAAGTGCTTCAGGAGTATCAGCTAATCCCAACATCAAACCCATCCTTAATATGCCTACCCCTGCCAATAAAACAGACTTATTGAGACTGCTGGGCATGACGAAATACCTGTGCCAGTATATTCCCCATTTATCACAAATCACTGCCCCCTTGCGTGATCTGACAAAAAATGACACATTGTGGCAATGGCATCCAGAACATGATGCCGCTTTTGATAAAATCAAACAGTCATTAATAAATCCTCCTGTTCTGGGCATTTATGACAGTACCAAACCACTCGTGTTACAAGCTGACGCTTCACAGTCAGGCAACCCTTGGCATATGCATCCCGAAGCCTAACACCCTCAGAGGTGCGTTACTGTCAGATAGAAAAGGAACTTCTCTCTATTGTGTTCGGTGTAGAGAAGTTCCACCAGTATACTTATGGCAGGCCAGTCAATGTACATACCGACCACAAACCCCTAGTAACAATTTGTGACAAAAACATAGACAAGACGTCTGCCAGACTACAACGAATGCTGCTCAGACTATTAAAATACAACTTGCATGTTACATATGTACCCGGAAAGTTGCTTCATGCTGCAGATACCCTATCACGTGCCTATTTGACTGACCCAGTCAGTGATGATCCCACCCTAACATGTGTAGTTCACTCTATTGTAAAACATCTGCCAATGTCTGAAGCCCGGAAAACCGAGTTTAAACAGGCAACTATGCAAGACACGACTTTACAAACGCTGACTTCATATCATCAAAATGGGTGGCCCAAATACAAGTCACAAGTTGATGACAATACCAAATACTATTGGAACCTGAAGGACGACATTCACACAACGGAAGGATTAGTATTCCTTCGGGACAGACTGGTTGTGCCACAGAGTTTAAGACCCTTTTTATTATCACTGATTCATGAGGGACACTCTGGCATCGAGCGTAGCAAAATGCGTGCTCGTAAAACTCTATTCTGGCCGCAGATGACTGTTGACATTGAGGATTATGTAAACAAGTGTAAAACGTGTTTAAAGTTCCGTAAGACTCAAAGGAAAGAGCCTATGATTGGTCATGCTATACCTGACCGTCCTTGGGAAAGATTAGCAACAGATATCCTTGAATTGGGAACAAAAAATTACTTAGTTGTGATGGACTATTATAGCAAGTGGCTGGAGCTCATACAGATAAAATCCAAAACAGCATCAGAGGTAATCAACACGCTTCAGTCTCTCTTCGCACGCTTGGGTATCCCGGACACCCTAGTCTCGGATAATATGCCATTTGCCAGCCGGGAATTTAAATCCTTTGCAAAGAATTGGGATTTTGAATCCGTTACAACTAGCCCTACATATCCACAATCCAACGGCCTAGCTGAGCGAGCCGTATCAATGGTAAAGGACATGTTACGGAAAGCACAAGAGGAAAACAGAAGTGTCTATGAGGCACTCATGGAATATCGTAGTACACCAGTAAAGGGATTGGGATTAAGCCCTTATGAAATATTGTTTAACAGAAACATGAAAACAAAGATACCTATCTGCTCAAAACTCTTAGAGCCTGTTCTTCAAACAGGTATCAAGGACAAACTTACTGTGCGTCAGGCAGTACAGAAACACTACTATGATAAAGGACATGGTGTGCGAGAACAAACCTTGCTGACAAAAGGTGAAAATATTCTAGTTCAAAGGAACAAAAACCTGGGAACCGGCACAAGTAGTAGCCATACACCCAACACCACGGTCATACATAATCAAAAATTCAAACAATACCTTACTGAGACGTAACAGAGGAGTCCTTGCCCCGAGTCACTACCCCCCAATGTTTTCAAATCCAGAGTTGTTAGCCTATGAAACAGTCAAAGACAACCCGCAACAAGGACCAATGTCTCCTGTGAAAGAACACCCCAAAAGGCAAGTGGCCCCTGTTCCAAAACCCCATCCAACGATAACCAATCCTACTATCTCGGCTAGCACAAGCTGCACCCGTAGTGGCAGGAATGTTAAACGTCCGCACAGATATCTAAACTAATGCAGCCCAGCATCTGTATGTTTTGAAGAGTAAATTTAAATTGTTTTGGTAAATCAATTGAACTGCATAAATGCCATGATATCCATACCTATGTATGTTATTGTTAATAATATGTATGGTTATTGTTAATAATATGTATGGTTATAATCGACGTTATATTATATATTTATATATCTGGTTATGTTAAACGCCAGTTGATACTGGTGAGTGTTTTTGGGAAAAACTTAAGTGGTGAGATGTGATAGTTGTGACAGCTGGGACTTGGCCCTACGCCATGTTGATGACGTAGGGGTAGAGTCGAGGAGGCTGTGGAACCAGGCTGGACAGAATATGGGAAGGCAGTGGTTCTAGAGGTGGGCGTGAATATGGCAGTTGGCTAGAGGTGTGTGAGTATGTACTACAGAATAAATTATGTTATCACGTACAATAAGGCATATGTGTTCCTTTATTTAATAATTACATCCAGTGTAAGTCATGAACATAAGACACAACCTACCAGAAGCTATTCTAACAAAATAACTGTTTGGATAGTTGGGTCTAACCTTCCAATACATCTGTAGTGACCTACTTTATCTACTAGTACAACCTGACATTTTACTTATTTAGAAGGCTGTGACTTCCAACCACCAGCCAATTGTTATGTTAGATCATTGTTGAGCTTAAAGACAAATGAAGGTCTAACTCTCTCAACTGCTGGTTTGGAAAGCAGATGTGTTTTCTCTGTGGTCCTTTCAATGTGAAACTCAATAAATGTTATTATTAGCTTACTCGAATAATGTATTCATTATGACTTCCACAGTGGTGACCCCGACGTGATCTATCAACGAGGTAGGACAATGAACATTTCAAAAGTTCTGATGGAAGTTCAGTTTCATTATTTTATTTTTTGGTGTGTGAAGGCATTTTTGATGTTTCGTGTTGCTCATCAAAATCTTATTCCATACTAACACAAACGACACATGGCTTCATCCGACAATACAGCACCTGTTTCAGTCGATAGAATAAGTGTGAAAGTTCCACCGTTTTGGGCAAATGATCCTGTTTTGTGGTTTGCGCAAATTGAGAATCAAATGGGACTCAAACGCAAGTTCGTCTGGCGTTTCGTCGTTGCCGACGTATCCAGACCAATCATCGGAGTTGACTTCTTATCGTTCTATGACCTACTTGTTGACGCCCGCAATCGAAGGTTAGTTGATAGTGCCTCATCACTTACCGTCGCTGGTAAGTTGTCTACCGACGCTCAAGAACATGTCAAGGCAGTCAGTGGAGGGTCTCGTTACCACGACATCTTGAATGAGTTTCCGGATATTACAAGCCACTGATATTTGCGTTCAAGCAAAAGTCTGACAAGTGTTCCCCGCGGCAATTTCGTTACCTTGACTACATTGGGCAATTTTCAACAGACATTCGGCATGTTCCCGGTACGGAAAATGTCGTTGCCGATGCTCTGTCCAGGGTGGAAGCGATCTCGGCCTCTGTGAGTAATGAGACAATTGCCCAAGCCCAAGTGAACGATCCCGAACTCTAAGCGTTTCTCCACTCCATTCTGACACTGCACTCGAACTGAAACGTCGGAGCCTTGTTGACACAGACCTTACGATATACTGTGACACATCCACGTCAATAGACCGACCTTTCGTGCCAGTTAGGCCTACTCTCCGACGCCAGGTGTTTGACAGTCTTCATAGTCTGTCCCATCCCGGTTTTGCTGCCTCAGTCCGTCTTGTCTCAAGGACCTACGTCTGGCCTTCGATATAAAGAAAGACTGCAAGGAGTGGGCAAGGGCCTGCATAGCGTGTCAGAGATCAAAGGTCACACGACACGTCTCGACACCTGTTGAACATTTCAACGCTCCAGACGCTCGTTTTGACCATATCCACATCGATCTGGTGGGTCCTCTTCCTGAGTCATCTGGATTTCGTTACCTGCTTACATGCGTAGATCGATTTACTCGTTGGCCGGAAGCAATTCCTTTATCCGACATCACTGCGGATACAGTTGCTTCTGCCCTCATCACAGGCTGGATATCGCGTTTTGGGACGCCCCTTCGGATCACTACCGATCAAGGCCGGCAGTTTGAGTCAGCCCTTTTCAGGTCTCTAAACCACCTGTTAGGCACTACTCTCATCCGAACTACAGCGTACCACCCTGCCGCCAATGGCATGGTGGCATTATGACTTCCACACATCTACAACATACAATAAACGCTGGGTAGTTACTCAATATTGAAATCAAACAATTACCTACATTTCTAATTTATCTGTTGTGTTTTTATCTTTCTACTTCGACTGTCCCGTAACATGACAAGCCAGTGTATTGTTATGTGCATGACCACACTCTCTAGCCTCTCACATGGTTACTGTGGTACAGGCCTATGACTATTTAGGCTAAAATATTTTTAAAATTAACACCGAATATAACAACATTTGAAATGTAATAATTTTATTATTGGATGAGCGTAGCGAGCGAAGCGAAGATTCCATTTCACTACACTGGAGAAAAAAATCCGGAATGTTTTTTTTCTTTCTTTTTGTATTTTTGTGTGTTTGTTAACACGATTCCGGCTAAACCAATACTCCAATTGCCATGAAATTTTATGGAGGCCTTCGAAATCTCTGAACTTAGAACTGCCACGTTTTTGAGCGCAATCGAAAAATTATGTCTCATGAAAATCGCAATTTTACGATTTTTTTCGATTTTTAAAAAATTTCTTCGTCTTATACCACCTACATGCTTTATCCGATTACAATTATTTTTTTACAGATAACCTTAATTTTATGAATTAAGATATTCGTGTGAAATTTGAGCGCAATCGAAAAATTATTTTTCATGAAAATATAAATTTTGCGTTTTTTCCTTTTTTAAAACAATTTTTTGACTTATAACACCTACATGCTTTATTCTATTGTAATGATTTTTTCAAAGAACCTTAATTTTATGAATTTATATATTTGTGTGAAATTTGAGCGCAATCGAATAATTATTTCTTATAAAAATCGCAATTTTTCAATTTTTTTCTTTTTTAAAAGTATGATTAATTTTTAAAAAAATAGTTTATTTTTTATTTAATTTAATTTAATTTTTAAAAAACCTTGAACTTAGTAATAATTTTTTTACAGAACAACAGAAAATCCGCATAACACATGGCAGCTCAATGCACCAATTACGCTCATCCAACAACGCGGCGGGACTTAAGCGTTTTCCTAGTTGGATGAGCGTAGCGAAGATTCCATTTCACTACACTGGAGAAAAAAACCTGGAATGTTTTTTTTTCTTTTTTTTCTTTCTTTTTGTATTTTTGTGTTTGTTAACACGATTCCGGCTAAACCAATACTCCATTTGCCATGAAATTTTATGGAGGCCTTCGAAATCTCTGAACTTAGAACTGCCACGTTCTTGAGCGCAATCGGAAAATTATTTCTCATGAAAATCGCAATTTTACGATTTTTTTCAATTTTTAAAAAATTTCTTCGCCTTATAACACCTACATGCTTTATCCGATTTCAATAATTTTTTCACAGAACCTTAATTTTATGAATTAAGATATTCGTGTGAAATTTGAGCGCAATCGAAAAATTATTTTTCATGAAAATATAAATTTTGTGGGTTTTTTCTTTTTTAAACAATTTTTTTACTTACTAGGAAAACGCTAAAGTCCCGCCGCGTTGATGGATGAGCTTTTTTAAAGTTTTTAGTTTGCGTGGGATATCTTTACTTTTGCAAGTGCTTTGTTTTTCTGCCGACGCATTGTAGGTGATTGTTGTCAAGTTTCTATTGTTTCTTGTTAATTTGTTATTATTTAACGTAAAAATCTTACATTAAAAGCTATATTTCTATGGATTCTGGCTAACTTTTTCAACATTTTCTTTCAAAAGGTACTACATCACCATAACCTTAATGTCCATGTATAATATGTTCGTTGTAGCCCCACCCGTTTGGTCAGAATTGGCCCAAATGGCACGAAAATATCGCACAAAAAGTCATTATTATCATATTAAAAGCTTTATTTCTCTCGATTCTGGGTAACTTTTTCAACTTTTTCTTTCAGAAAGCAATACATTACTATTACCTTAATGTCCATGTGAAATATGAACGTTGTAGCCCCACCCGTTTGGTCAGAATTGGCCCAAATGGCACGAAAATATCGCACTAAAAATAGAAAAAAATCGTAAAAGTACGATATTCATGAGAAATATTTCTTCGATTGTACCCAAAAACGTGGCAAGTCTAAGTTCAGAGAAAACGAAGGTCGTGTCAAATTTTCATCAAGATCGCATATGCCGTTTGCCCGGTAGAGAGCGAACAAACAGACGGAAAAACAAACAAACAAACAAAAAAAACAAAAAAAACAACAACAACCGAGCTAAATTTTTTGGGGGGTCGGTGAAATTGAAGTCTTCGCTTCGCTCATCCAATTACACCTACATGCTTTATCCTATTGTAATGATTTTTTCACAGAACCTTAATTTTATGAATTTATATATTCGTGTGAAATTTGAGAGCAATCTTTTGTGCAATAATCCTTCACTTATTTCAAAAGTTGAAGTCATTCAGGGTGTGAGTGATCATTTAGCAATAGCGGCCACTCTCAAAGTCAAAATTCAAAAGTCTAAAAACATCTGTGCGGAGGTGCTCAATTATAACAAAGCCAACTGGGATCTGTTATCGAACCTGTTCGTGGAACACCTCCCACGCGAATTTAATTATTGGAACACCGAACTGGCATGGAGAAAGTGGACGGCAATATTCTGGTCCTGTGTCAAGTCAGCAATCCCAAAAGTGAAAATAAATTCCAAAAGAAGACCACCCTGGACCACAAACGTTCTAATCAAAGACATACGACGCTGCGACTCTTTGTTCCGTAAATGGAAGAAGTCTCCTTCAGATGAGCGGGAATCACAGTACAAAAAGTTTAGGAACTTGGTCAAGGCGAAGGTGCGCAAGGCTCACGACGAATACGTGTGGCATTTAGGTAATAGGAAAACGCTCAAGTCCCGCCGCGTTGATGGATGAGCTTTTTAAAGGTTTTAGTTTGCGTGGGATATCTTTACTTTTGCAAGTGCTTTGTTTTGCTGCCTACGCATTGAAGGTGAATGTTGTCAAGTTTCTTTTGTTTCTTGTCAATTGGTATTATTTACCGTAAAAAACTTGTATTAAAAGCTTTATTTCTATGGATTCTGGCTAAATTTTTCCACCTTTTCTTTCAAAAGGTAATACATAACCATAACCTTAATGTCCATGTATAATATGAACGTTGTAGCCCCAAACGTTTGGTCAGAATTGGCCCAAATGGCACGAAAATATCGCACAAAAAGTCAAAAAACGTATATTAAAAGCTTTATTTCTCTCGATTCTGGCTAACTTTTTCAACTTTTTCTTTCAGAAAGCAATACATCACCATTACCTTAATGTCCATGTGAAATATGAACGTTGTAGCCCCACCCGTTTGGTCAGAATTGGCCCAAATGGCACGAAAATATCGCAATAAAAATCGAAAAAAATCGTAAAAGTACGATATTCATAAGAAATATTTATTCGATTGTACCCAAAAACGTGGCAAGTCTAAGTTCAGAGATTTCGAAGGTCCTGTCAAATTTTTATCAAGATCGCATATGCCGTTTGCCCGGTAGAGAGCGAACAAACAGACGGAAAAAAAAAAAAAAAAAAAACACTTGAGCTAAATTTTTGGGGGGTCAGTGAAATTGAAGTCTTCGCTCCACTCGCTTCGCTCGCTACGCTCATCCAATGATCCCAAAAACTCTGGAAATATATCCACAGCAGACAGGGAAGTTTGGCACCCGATCACTACATGTCCAATGGCGCAAAACTCTCAGACCCTGTGGATATAGCGAACGCATTTAACACTAAATTCCGTGATAATTACTCTCCACAAGAAAAATCTACTTCGCCAAAATCCTCTCCCAACATTCTCGGTCGCACAACATCTATTAGGCTACCGACTTCCATTTCCATGAATGGGAAGTTCGAAATCTTTTACGTAAGATACGACCTAACGCCGCTCCGGGACCAGACCAAATACCAGGTCGAATCCTACATCAGTGTGCCGAGGCGCTAGCTCCATCTCTGTGCAGTATTTTCAACCTATCGGCGTCAACAGCAAGTGTACCGGAAGTATGGAAGAAGGCAACGGTGGTTCCTGTTTTCAAGAAAGGTGATAGGAGTAAAATAGACAACTACCGACCCATATCTTTGACTTCGTTAGTGTGTAAAGTGATGGAGAAACTGGTTACTAAGCGTTTATTCAATCATTTTAAAACAAATAATCTGATTAATTAAGCGAGCGAAGCGAGCATTTCCATTTGACTCTGCCGGAAAAATTAGTCACTGTTTTTTTTTTTTTTTTTTTGTTTGTTTGTTTGTTTGTTTGTTTTTTTGTTTGTTTGTTTTTTTGTTTGTTTGTTTGTTTGTTTGTTTGTTTGTATGTCTCGCCATAACATTCGAACGGAGGCTCGGATCGAGTTGAAATTTTGACCATCCGCAAGCTTCGTTCTCGATTGAATGCCATTAGTTTTGTGGCAAAATCGTTCAAAAAGTTAAAAAGTTACATTAAAGTTAATCGAAAGTTTTTTTTTCAAACTAAACGGCGACAAAATCTGAGATAGCCAAATCATTTAGAATGTCCGTCCGGTCACGAATATGTTAATTTTATTTTGATCCGATAAGTAGTGTAGATGGAATTTACATTATAACAAAAGTAACGTTGCCATGGCAACGAAAAGACGCGCGAAGTTTCTAATGCACTGCCACCTAGAAGTAATCAAAATACTTTCGAGGAAGCAGTCTATTATTTGTCATCAAATAGTTTAAATAGTTTTCCCAAGGAGTCAAGGTCCTCTAGATGGCGGTGGATTTTATCCACAAAGTAAAGGTTTACACACGGGTTTACCCAAATACCTTGGCAATAATAAAGAATATTGGAAACATGGCCCTGTGGACAGCGAACGTCGCAAATTTTAAAATCTAAAAAAATGTGCAATGTGGGTCTAGCTATAGCACGTGCTCGCTTATCAACGCGTCCAACTGAGCGTTTCCTAGTTCTAATCAACATGGCTTCATCCCTAAGAGATCGTGCGTTACACTCCTGACTGAAGTGATTGACCAGTGGCTGAATTCGCTCGAGACGTCTTCTGTGAAACAGGTAGATTGCATAGCTTTA
The DNA here is from genome assembly GCA_024449915.1 of Sweltsa coloradensis. Classification (NCBI taxonomy): domain Eukaryota; kingdom Metazoa; phylum Arthropoda; class Insecta; order Plecoptera; family Chloroperlidae; genus Sweltsa; species Sweltsa coloradensis. Next base: position 48,662 of record JAMZAV010004061.1, read on the forward strand.
GATTGGGCTAAAGCATTTGACCGAAATTCCCCATAAAAGATTGTTAAGCGAGCGAAGCGAGCGTTTCCATTTGACTCTGCCGGAAAAATCAGTCACTGGTTTTGTTTTTTGTTTTTTTTGTTTGTTTGTTTGTTTGTTTGTTTTTTTTTTGTATGTCTCGCGATAACGTTCGAACGGAGGCTCGGATCAAGTTGAAATTTTCACCATCCGCAAGCTTTGTTCTAGATTGAATGCCATTAGTTTTGTGGCAAAATCGTTCAAAAAGTTAAAAAGTTACATTAAAGTTAATCAAAAGTTTTTTTTTCAAACTTCACGGCGACAAAATCTGAGATGGCCAAATCATTAAGAATGTCCGTCCGGTCACGAATATGCTAATTTTATTTTGATCCGATAAGTAGTGTAGATGGAAATTACATTATAACAAAGTACGGTTACCATGGCAACGGAAAGTCGTGCAGCTTTTTTGGCTCATGATAGCGGTCGAACGGAGGCTCGGATCGAGTTGAAATTTTCACCATCCGCAAGCTTTGTTCTCGATTGAATGCCATTAGTTTTTGTGGCAAAATCGTTCAAAAAGTTAAAAAGTTACATTTAAGTTAATCAAAAGTTTTTTTTTCAAACTTCACGGCGACAAAATCTGAGATGGCCAAATCATTTAGAATGTCCATCCGGTCACGAATATGCTAATTTTATTTTGATCCGATAAGAAGTGTAGATGGAAATTACATTATAACAAAGTACGGTTACCATGGAAACGGAAAGTCGTGCAGCTTTTTTGGCAGATGATAGCGGTCGAATGGAGGCTCGGATCGAGTTGAAATTTGGACCATCCGCAAGCTTTGTTCTCGATTGAATGCCATTAGTTTTGTGGTAAAATCGTCCAAAAAGTTACAAAGTTACATTAAAGTTAATCGAAAGTTTTTTTTTCAAACTTAACGGCGACAAAATCTGAGGTGGCCATATTATTTAGAATGTCCGTCCGGTCACGAATATGTTAATTTGATTTTGATCCGATAAGTAGTGTAGATGGAAATTACATAATAACAAAAGTATCGTTACCATGGCAACGAAAATTCACACTATGCAGTGCCACCTAGAAGTTATCACTAGGAAAACGCTAAAGTCCCGCCGCGTTGATGGATGAGCTTTTTAAAGTTTTAAGTTTGCTTGGGATATCTTTACTTTTGCAAGTGCTTTGTTTTGCTGCCTACGCATTGTAGGTGAATGTTGTCAAGTTTCTTTTGTTTCTTGTCAATTGGTATTATTTACAGTAAAAAACTTATATTAAAAGCTTTATTTCTATGGATTCTGGCTAACTTTTTCAACTTTTTCTTTCAAAAGGTACTACATCACCATAACCTTAATGTCCATGTATAATATGAACGTTGAAACCCCACCCGTTTGGTCAGAATTGGCCCAAATGGCACGAAAATATCGTACAAAAAACCAAAAATCTTATATTAAAAGCTTTATTTCTATAGATTCTGGCTAACTTTTTCAACTTTTTCTTTCAAAATGTACTAAATCACCATAACCTTAATGTCCATGTATAATATGAACGTTTTAGCTTCACCCGTTTGGTCAGAATTGGCCCAAATGGCACGAAAATATCGCCCAAAAAATCGAAAAAAATCGTAAAAGTAAGATATTCATGAGAAATATTTCTTCAATTGTACCCAAAAACGTGGCAAGTCTAAGTTCAGAGATTTCGAAGGTCCTGTCAAATTTTCATCTAGATCGCATATGCCGTTTGCCCGGTAGAGAGCGAACAAACAGACAGAAAAACAAACAAAAAAACAAAAAAACACCCGAGCTAAATTTTTTGGGGGGTCGGTGAAATTGAAGTCTTCGCTTCGCTCATCCAAAAATACTTTCGAGGAAGCAGTGTATTATTTGTAACCAAAGAGTTAAAATAGTTTTCCCAAGGAAACGATGTCAAGGTCTTATGGCGGTGGATTTTATCCACAAAGTAAAGGTTAACCCACGGGTTTACCCAAATACCTTGGCAATAATAAATAATGTTGGAAACATGGCCCCGTGGACAGCAAACGTCGCAAATTTTAAAATTTACAAAAAATGTGCAATGTGGGTCTAGCTATAGCACGTGCTCGCTTATCAACGCGTCCAACATGAGCGTTTCCTAGTTAGCAAAATTAAAGGGGTACAAAGTAGAAGCTAGTGCCTTAGGCTGGATCCAATCGTTTCTATCTCACAGGAGACAATCGGTTATCTTTAATGGTTCCCAATCAGCCACTGTGGAAGTCACTTCAGGGGTGCCTCAAGGTTCTGTTATTGGCCCTTTTCTGTTTGCAATATTCTTTTTGGACCTACCTCAACATGTGACTTCCCAAGTAGCCCAGTATGCAGATGATACTACCTTGTTTAGACCGATTTCAGGGATAGACGATGTAAATTCACTACAGGCTGACTTATCTGCACTTGAAAAATGGTGTGCTTTGAATAGTATGCACCTGAACGCCAGCAAATCACAATATATTAGATTTTCTAGATCCAAATCTCCGATTCTGTCTAACTATGCCATTTCAGGAAACTTTCTAAATCAAGAAAAAAGCATAAAACTGTTAGGTATAACCATCTCATCAGACCTTAAGTGGGATCAACACACAGATAGTGTTAGAGATAGGGCCTCTAAGCTACTAGGCTTCGTCAACCGTAACCTTAAAGTGGCTCCAGCGAGTGAACGAGCGGACTCAAGAGTATAATATTATTATTCAGTAACAGCTTATAAAATAGGGCCTATAGTTAGTATTTTTTATATCAGATAATCTTACAACTGTAGTTTATTTTACTACTGTAAGTTACTAGGAAAACGCTTAAGTCCCGCCGCGTTGTTGGATGAGCGTAATTGGTGAATTGAGCTGCCATGTGTTTTGCGGATTTTCTGTTGTTCTGTGAAAAAATCAGAACTTTGTTGAAATTTTTTTTAAATTAAATCAAATTAAATAAAAAATTAACTCATTTTTTTTAATTAATCGTAATTTTAAAAAAGGAAAAAATCGTAATATTGAAATTTTCATAAGAAATAATTATTCGATTACGCACAAATTTTACACGAATATATTAATTCTTAAAATTAAGGTTCTGTGAAAAAATCATTATAATCGGATAAAGCATGTAGGTGTTATAAGTCGAATTTTTTTTTTTAAATCGAAAAAAATCGTAAAATTGCGATTTTCATGAGAAATAATTTTTCGATTGCGCTCAAAAACGTGGCAGTTCTTAGTTTAGAGATTTCGAAGGCCTCCATAAAATTTCATCGCAATCGGAGTATCGGTTTAGCCGGAATCGTGTTAACAGACAGACAAAAATACAGAAAGAAAGAAAGAAAGAAAGAAAAAAAACAAAAAATCAAAACATTCCGGATTTTTTTCTCCAGTGTAGGGAAATGGAATCTTCGCTTCGCTCGCTACGCTCGCTACGCTCATCCAATTAATTTATTTTTAATTGTTACATTTATTTCATCGCAATCGGAGTATCGGTTTATAATCCTGTCAAATAAGATCTGATATTGACGTTTAGAGGAAAAAATTGCGATGTCGCTGAATTTTTGCAGAGACTTTCCTTAAATGATACTTATGAACATACTAAAACTCCCCTACAATCGGACTGGAGCTTCGGCCGCCATATTGGAAAATGGCGGCCAAAAAGTGTTGATTATCGAATATCTCCATATTGGCTGGAGATAGACAAAATGTTTAAATGGCAAAAATATTCCCCATTCAATTCCCTACAACAAGGTATCTTCTTTAGTTTTGGTAGGGGCAAAGGTTACGTCACAAAATCGTGGTTTATATGTTGCTCATTGGAGTACCAGCTAATTTCCTAATTTTCACGCCCAGCATCAAACAATGCCCGGTAAATCCGTGAGAAATCGATTGAAATACAAAAGGACTTTTGTACGAGGTTCATGAAAGCTTCCATTAGTATTTTAAAAAGTCAGGTCTGCGAAATCAGATTTTGCATTTACCCGGAATTTGGGTTTTTCCATTGTTGGCATTTCTTCAAAAATGTAAGCACTAAATAGCATTGGAGGAAAAATCATTTCTATGCACATTGAAATGACTTAAATAATGATCGGATTACAACCAAAGTTTAAATCCAATATGGCTGCTAATTCCTAATATCCACAACATCAAAGTGAATTATGTAACAAAAAGAGTGTAAAAATAGCACGAAAACAGTATACATATTGTGAATATTAGGAATTAGCAGCCATACTGGATTTAAACTTTAGTTATAATTGGATCATTATTTAAGTCATTTCAATGTGCGTAGAAAGAATTTTTCCTCCAATGCTATTACGTGCTTAATAATGGACAGTCAAATATGACATTTTTTAGGAAATGCCAACAATGGAAAAACCCAAATTCCGGGTAAATGCAAAATCCGATTTTCAGACCTGATTTTTTAAAATACTAATGGAAGCTTTCATGAACCCCGTACAAAAGTACTTTTGTATTTCAATCGATTTCTCACGGATTTACCGGGCATTGTTTGATGCTGGGCGTGAAAACTAGGAAATTAGCTGGTACTCCAATGAGCAACATATAATCCACGATTTTGTGACGTAACCTTTGCCCCTACCAAAACCATAGAAGATACCTTTTTGTAGGGAATTGAATGGGGAATATTTTTGCCATTGAAACATTTTGTCTATCTCCAACCAATATGGAGATGTTCGATAATCAACACTTTTTGGCCGCCATTTTCCAATATGGCGGCCGAAGCTCCAGTCTGATTGTAGGGGAGTTTTAGTATGTTCATAAGTATCATTTAAGGAAGGTCTCTGCAAAAATTCAGCGACATCGCAATTTTTTCCTTCAAAAATTCTTATTTGACAGGATTTTAGCCGGAATCGTGTTAACAGACAGACAAAAATACAGAAAGAAAGAAAGAAAGAAGAAGAAGAAAAAAAAACATTCCGGATTTTTTTCTCCAGTGTAGTGAAATGGAATCTTCGCTTCGCTCGCTACGCTCATCCAATTAATTTATTTTTAATTGTTACATTTTAGGAAAACCTATTTATTTGCATCTTTTATTGGTACAGTTGCTAACTGACTAGTTAAGTATTTGCCAACCTCGGAAATCGAAACGTCCCATCAAAATAACACGTTAATCACTAAATTAGGCTAATGGGCTAATGGACGAAATAATGCTAAGTTAGTTAAACATTAAACATTCAATATGATTGGCTTTCATGTAATTATAAACAATAAATATACGATATGTAATAGTTGGAAACTTCTTCTTGAGAGTTTGGCCAACCTGGTATTTGGCTTGGCAACATGGCACGGGCTGCCTTCTCATTCTGATCGAGTGTGGATGCGTCGAGAGAACTGCCACCTCGAAAGTGTTTCATACCAAAGTACACAGTAATTGCGTACATATGCTATGTACAGACGTCAATTACAATCAAGAAATATTGGCAGTAGGCTTTAAAAGTATTAAAAGTGTCCTAATTGCCATCACAAAACTTTTACGCTCGCTTTGAGTCGGCGTGCATATCTGCTGGGTTGAAGGAAGCGGACGGATGGCTATGGACCACCTATGCCCTGTGGTCGCAGTTAGTCTAACGGTTAGCTCGCTCGTTTTGTAAGCGAAAGGTCGCCGGTTCGAGTCCCGGCTGAGGAAACTTTTTTACCTTTTTTTATTGATCCCATCATTATTATTTACTTCTTATCGATAACGGGTTACGATTTTTATAACTTTTCATTTAAAATTACTCGAACACAAAGACATTCTTCCCTCAACGTTTGGCTATTATAGGGCTAGTTTTGGGTGTATAGTGTAGTCAAGAGTATTTGCTATTACCGGCTTCAGCCTGCGCACTGCGCCCAATATTTAGTTCTTTTTAATATGAAATTTATCCAAATATCTTACATAGGCCCTACATGACATACATAATAAATTGCCATATGTAGAACAACAATATCAATAATCAATCAATAATCAATAATCAATATGGGAATAATTGCCCCAATTAAAATAATAATACTAAAAATTGTAAAAGAATTTGTGATAGGTCCTCAATAATAATTACTTATAAACTTGCTCGTTATTCTGTGTATATATGTTATCTTAGTTTTATTTGTAAAACAGTTTTTACGACTTTTTTTAACGTTAATACATTCGAACTACGTGTTGACCAAACCCAATTTTTTAAATTTTCGCTCCCTATACTACTTTACAACGGAGTTCACTATCATTGGTCAATCGAGCGCGGTTTCGAAGAGGCGTCACGCAGCGTTGCCAAGCCTTCACTGTTGCTCCTGGTTGTTACAATTTTATGTTGACTTTGGACGTAAAAATATCAAAATCCAGTATGGTAACATGTATTTTGCAAATACTATTTTTTTCAGTGCTTAATTACCTGCAAATTGATACATAATTTAGTCATATTTCACCTGCGGTTCGTGTACTGTAGTGCTTTTTTGGTCGGAAAATGTAGGGTTTTGCTCGCTTGCAATGTTAAAGGATAGGGATTTACTTGATTTTTATTTCGAAAAATCTCCGAAAGTAAGCTGGTTACCCCCATTTTGCTTGTTGCATTATTGAAAAGCACACTATTAAGAGTATATATTATGAATTTCAGCCAAATTTCACTACGAGCAAGTTTCAACGGATCGACTTTAAGAAAAGTAGAGCCAACACAATAAGGACAGCATATCTCTCTTTAATTAGACCTATCATTACTTACGGCTTACCTGCTTGGCACCCTACATCTCAAATAAATATGCACAAACTAGAAGTAATTCAGAATCGCGCAACTAAGATAATTTTAATGAAGAACAATTACTCAGATAGTGCGACTGAGCGTCTAACTCGATGTAACCTCCCCTCAATTAAAAATTATTGTAAACAAGCTGACCTCATTTTACTGAGGAATATGTTAACTGGTGAAACAGACCTCAACCCGTACAACAGAATTTCAATTCACCCTAGACAACTCAATCGCCAGAACACAGGTGTCATTCTCAATCCTCCCCGTGCTAGAACTTCAATGTATCAAAATGGTTTCTACAACCGTGCAGTCACACTATGGAACACAATACCCCTGGAAGTGAAAAATGATAGTAATTTTAAGAATAGGATAAAAACTTTATTTCAGTGATTCAAATGTAACATCAGACTGGTTTTAATCCGCATTAGTTGACCTACGGTTTTCATTTCTCACAGCTGTTTTTCGATTATTAATAAGTGTAGGTTGTATCTACCAATCTAGCCAAATAATGCCATGTTTGTCATTTTATCATTAATGTCTCCTATTTTATTGAAACGTAGTTCTGACTTTTGATTCTATTGTATTTCTCTATTTCAATGTAACGTAGTATTGTTTTATGATTAGTAATATCTTAATAGTTTTTAGTTTTAAGTATCAAGCGCTCACAGAAGTGAAACAGGCATGCCATGCTATGGGGCTCTGCCCTATCTGTTTCTCTTCTACAACCATGCTGGTATTCTCGTTACTTTACTGTTAAATGTACATTGTTCATACATTTGTAACCTTGTATTACATGAGAATATCATGTGGATTGTAAAAAATAAATAATAATAATAATAATAATAATAATAATAATAATAATAATAATAATAATAATAATAATTATTATTTTATTATTATTATTATTTCTTATAAAAATCGCAATTTTTCGATTTTTTTTTTCTTTTTTTTTAAATTATGATTAATTTAAAAAAAGTTTATTTTTTATTTAATTTAATTTAATTTAAAAAAAATCTTGAACTAAGTTATAATTTTTTTACAGAACAACAGAAAATACGCATAACACATGGCAGCTCAATGCACCAATTACGCTCATCCAACAACGCGGCGGGACGCGTTTTCCTAGTGATAATCACAATTGCTTTTCGGAATGTCGATATTGTTCCAATACTCCAATCTGAGTAATTGGATGAGCGTAGCGAGCGAAGCGAAGATTCCATTCTACTACACTGAAGAAAAAAAACAATGTTTTTCTTTCTTTCTTTCTTTCTTTTTTTCTTTTTTTTGTGTGTTTCTTAACACGATTCCGGCTAAACTGATACTCCAATTACGATGAAATTCCAATTACGATGAAATTTTATGGAGGCCTTCGAAATCTCTGAACTTAGAACTGCCACGTTTTTGAGCGCAATCGGAAACTGATTTCTTATTAAAATCGCAATTTTACGATTTTTCTCGATTTTTTAAACATTTCTTCAGCTTATAACACCTACATGCTTTATCCGATTTTAATGATTTTTTCACAGAACCTTAAATTTTATGAATTTAGGTATTCGTGTGAAATTTGAGCGCAATCAAAAAACATTTTCTCATGAAAATCGAAATTTTACGTTTTTTAAATTTTTTTTAACAATTCTTTGACTTATAACACCTACATGCTTTATCCTATTGTAATGATTTTTTCACAGAACCTTAATTTTATGAATTAATATATTCGTGTAAAATTTGTGTGCAAATAAAAAAAATTCTAATATTACGATTTTTTTCCTTTTTTAAAATTACGGTTTATTAAAAAAAAAGGTTAATTTTGTATTTAATTTAATTTAATTTTAAAAAATTCTTCAACTTAGTATTGATTTTTAATGATTTTTTCACAGAACAACAGAAAATCCGCATAACGCATGTCATGGCAGCTCAATGCACCAATTACGCTCATCCAACGCGTTTTCCCAAAGCGTTTTCCTAGTTTATTGTAATTTTGTCGCTTCGCGTGTTTACACTTTCTTGTGTGTGAGTTTGACGTTCGGAACCACAGGACTCCATATTTGGATGAGCGAAGCAAAGATTCCATTTCACTTCACTGGAGAAAAAATATCCGTAATGTTTTTTTCTTCTTTTTTTGTATTTTTGTGTGTTTGTTAACACGATTCCGGCTTAACCGATATTCCAATTGCGATAGAATTTTCTGGAGGCCTCCGAAATATCTGAACTTGGAAATGCCACGTTTTTGAGCGCAATCGATTTTTTTTTATGAAAATCGCAATTTTACGATTTTTTTAAATGTCTTCGACTTATAACACCTACATGCTTTATCCGATCGTAAGGATTTTTGCAGAGAACCTTTATTTTATGAAATTAATATATTCATGTGAAATTTGAGCGCAATCGAAAAATTATTTCTCTTGAAAATTGCAATTTTACAATTTTTTCATTTTTTTCAGAAATTTGTTTGACTTACCTATATGCTTTATCCGATTATAATGATTTTTTCACAGAACCTTAATTTTATAAATTTATTTATTCGTGGTTAATTGAAGAATAATTTTTAACGTGTATCTTAATTTTAAGTTAAAAAACAAATAAAAATTTACATCAAGCAGGCGGTGACCTAGCCAAAGAACATCCAAAGAAACTCGTGCGTCCTACGGGCCTAATTTTTCATTGTTGTCTCCAATATTGCTTTTTCTTTGGTAGCTTCGCAAACGCTTTTTCATGCGCGTTGTTGGATGAGCGTAATTGGTGCATTGAGGTGCCATGTGTTATGCAGATGGTATTTAAATTAATTTCGTTTTCCCATTGCTATGGCCTGCGAGATACGCTTAGGCCCGGTATTTCAATGTCCAGTTAAAGTGGCAAGTAAATTTAACTGACACATAACTTGTTTTCACTATGAACCACACAGAGCTGTAAATTTATAGGACTAACGCAACGCAAATTCAAGAAAACCTTTGTAAATATTTACATTGAAAGGGG